>CATIWQ010129403.1:0-18177 GCA_949673415.1 Euphorbia schlechtendalii | reverse complement strand
GTGGTTGCATCCCCCGATTTTTGAAGCCTTGTAATTTTCATTTTTCTGCATTTACTTTCCGCATTTACTTACGGTTTTGTGGATGGTTTATTTTTCCGCTTTGTGAATGGTTTATATTTCGCAATACATGAATCATGCATTTAACTCCAAAAATGACCTAAGTGCGAATATGCACAATTAAAAGAAAACGATTTTCTGTAGATGTAATATATTGTAATCAGTTAAGAAATAAGCAACTTATCCCGGACCCGAATCTCTGTGTCTTGGTGGGCCATCCCCCGGACGTTAAGCCTCACAGGACTCTAATTCTTGGAAAGAGCTAATCTAGGTGGCAACTCCACACTGAGAGATGGCGGATTCGGGTTCGAACTATTCTTAAACGTTTTTCGCCTTTTTCTCTTTTAACCTTTTTTCTTCCGGTTCCCCGACCCGATGCTTTTCCTTTTTTTTCAAACACCCCGGTGGACCGCACCTATCATCTCGCGCGCTCTCGGCCCACCGCTCCTTGTCACCCGTTCACACACGGGATACTCAACTAGAAGGATGGAGGTACGCAGCCAACGGTTCCAGCAGTGTTAACAAGCCAACGTACAACCTTCAAGGAGGTAATCATTACCTAACGGGCAATTCACAAGGGGCATGGAGAGACTGATCCACGAAAGCGTTGCACTGAGATGAAAGTTTCCAACCATCATTCTGAAAAGCGCCAACCACGTCCGGACATGTATCATATCTAAAACCCTACTACTCTTTTAAACATGGGATCATACTGATCTCATATTAACAGTGATCCTACGAGGGGCAACTTGTGAGCACAGGATTTTACTCCCGACTTGTGATTTCAATGATGAAGCTGTAATATTTTTCCTTGTTAGCTCTTTACATTTTGCAGGGCCCTGAAATCGTTTGGAAATTGCTTGCCTTGTTTCTTTGGGCCCCTTCTTCCTTAAAAAGCCCTAGTAAAAAAGAAAAGTCCACTCTAGCCATGCAATGTTGTTAACAACATCGCAATGTCGTTAACTATAATGCAATAACGACATTGCCTAGTGTCATTAATGACATTGCAGCGGTAGTAGAACCAAAATTGCACTTTCTACACTTTTCAGCCAAAAAGCAAATCTTTGCCCACGTGCTCGGATTTTTTCTTCTAGAATACACCTGCTACACCTTACCAAAGGCTTGTCAATCCAACATTTACAGTTGGATTGAGGAAAAGTTGAAAAAAGCAAAAAGTGAAAGTATGGCCTGTGGTCCTAAGTTGACTTTGGATTCAAGGGGGCTCTCTTTAAGATGAGAGCTGAGTTTCAGTAAGGAGGGGGAGCTCACATTTTCATGCAAAAGGTAAGAGAGAGTTGAGTTCAAAAGAAAAAGTAAGAATTTGAATATTTTTGGTTCTTAAGGCATTTTAAGGTTTTTGGTAACTAAGTAATCATCTTTTAACTTCTTTTAACTTGTATTTCTAGAACTTGAGTGTGTAAGTTCGTGGATAGGACATGAACTTGGTGTATCTTGGGTCATTTAGGCAAGTTTGAGGTTTAGTTCACTTGTTTCGGAATGTGTATATTAAGAGTTTAAGAAAACTTGAGGTTTAGAGTTCTTTTAAGACATTTTCTACTGAGTTCTGGCTCAATAGAACTTGGTTTAAGTGTCTACAAAAAGCATTTTTTACTCATTTAGAAGTTTTTAATCTTTAAGTCCATTTTCGATCATTTTCCGAATTTTTTAGATTTCGGAAGTTAAAACTTAATAGAAGAAGGATTTCTACTTCTTTAGTTCATCTTATAAAGACTCATATTCAGGGAGTTCTGCTTCCCTTCAAAGAAAATATCAATTGTCCCCTTTTTTTTTACAAAATCCCGAACCAAATCAAAGAAACAAGGAGGACTTTCCAGGGATTTTCATGGATCGAGTGAAGTGGATTCACGGTGACGGGTAAGCCTCTAAGTTCCTAGAGTCGTGTCTCACTTTTTTATAACATATGTATGTGTTTGATGTTCGAAAAATGTAAAATGTAAACAAGACAGATACTACCAATGTTCTGCCTCTGTAATGTCGTTAACAGCATTGCGATGCCGTTAACGGCATCGTAATACTGTTAACAACATCAATGATGCCATTAACAGCATCACTGATGACATTAACGGTATCAAATTTCAGGCAAAACATGGATAGAATGTTCGTAAAATTTCCAAATTTTGGTTCATGTTCATGAGGGTTAGTGGTGACTATTCAGGCTTAAAACTTGAGTTTTTAAGGAATATAATGTGTATATGTGAAAATTTTACGAACCCGAGATCGTTCCGAAGAGAGTTTGGACGGTTGAAGTCGATTTCCCTTCGCCGGGAGATTATTTTATCAACTTTAACTATTTCCTCTTCGGAATGATTTTAATAACGCCATGATTTACATTTTTAGCCTAGATTTATTTTCCATCAATATTATTATGAAGTGTGTTAGGAAACCTCGACAAAGGGAATCAAAGTTCCTGGATGACTAACCCGACAAACATTTGCATGTGGCATTTTTACTAAAAAAATGATTAAGTAACTTATGTGTATAAAATGAACCCTTTTTACAGAAAAGAAATTTCAAACTCTTCAATGTTTTAAATTAGACCTGGGTCTTGCAAAAATCAAAACGAACATACTTGCAACTACTTGTGATGTGCCTTATTTGTGCTAACCTTTGTGGATGTAGGTAGTTTAGGATAGATGTATGTTAGGATTTAATTTCCTTCGGGTACCGCTTTTCATTTCGAAATCAAATGTAACATTTGTTAGATATCGATGTATTTTAGGCGATTGTATCCCTTAGATCTCGATGTATTTTGGCGATTTGTAAAACCCCCAACCCAATGATGTAATTACTCCCCCATAGACTTTACGCATTTAACTTTCCGACTCGTTTACTTTCAATTTACTTTCCATATTATGCATGTGTCATAAACTATAACATAAACTGAAAATATCTAGTTTAGTTTGAATATTATAAATGTGGTTTCTATCATGTATAATTTAACTCAAATGATGATGAAATAGGTAACTCATCCGAACCTGAATCTCTGTTCTATGGTATGGAGTAGGCAAATGGATCTAAGCTATATCAAATTTTCCCAGAAGAGTTGATCTAGGTGGCGATTCTGTAACATAGACTAGAGATTTAGGTCTCAGGTCTTTTAAGCTTGAAAATCACTTTTAAGCAACTCATTTCCAACATTTTCTTGGAATCAACATCTAAACAATCCCTTTTTCAAAAACCCCAAGCCCCATCTCATGGGGCTGGCACCCCATGACGACCGCGCAGGTAGAATGTCGTCTGCTCACACTAACCAAGCTGGAAAATTGAGCAAAGTCTATCTTACTCAAAGCTTATACTAGGTAAACCCATAACTAGCCTCTTTTTGGCTAATTTGGATAGAATTTTCATATTTATTTCACCCAACCTTTTATACCAAAGCTAAAAATTAACCTCCTTAGATATAAGACAAACATTAGTGGAGCCTGGGGATAAGTCAATCATATACACATTATTAATTCTGGGAGTAAAGAGTACAGTTGATTCAATCTTACAGACAATATCTGAGCAACCTGTTGAGTTGAATATAACCTTCCTACCTTTATCACAAAGCTGGGCTAGGCTTAACAAGTTAAAATTTATTCCTTTAACCAGAGACACCTCTTTGATTGAAGGAGAAACACTGTCAGTGCCACATCCAACAATCTTCCCTTTTTAGTTATCTCCGAAGCTGACACTCCCATTTCTTTTATGCTCTAATGAGAAGATTCCCATCATATGCCTAGAGCATCCACTATCAAAATACCAAATTCCAGTATCATCAATGGATCTTAGGTTCACCTGTAAAATAGTTATGTTTTTTTAGGTACCCATGTTTTTGAGCTGGGTCCTCCCTTGTTAGAAGTACTTAAATTAATCCATTCATACTCATCATAATAACCATTTTTATACCTACACATAACTGTGGCACATCCATCTTTACCATGAAAGTCACACTCCACTTTTTCTTTAGGCTAACCTTTCTTCTTTATAAAGGAATTCTTCCTCTTAGTATTACGAGTTTGGTTACTCAAAGATGGATTGTTTGCTTGAGGAGAAACTTGTTTCTCCTTCAAAGCTGTTATCTCAATAGTCAACTCATCTAATTGTTTAGTGAGCTTGTTGTTTTGACATTCATGATATTCAACTTTTTCTTGAAGAAAGCGGATATCAAGAGATAAGGAAGCAATTGTGTCATCCTGATCTTCACTTCCCCTCACTAGCTCTTTCATGTTTTTGCCAGACTTATTAGTCAGCTTCATCACATCAAAGAGTATCTGGGTAAACTCTTCTATTGACAAAGGGATTTCTGAATGTACCCTAGTTTGCAGATTTTTCTCTTTATCTCACTCAGCTTTAGAGTTAGTAGCGGATGAATTGCTCTTACAAGACGATGCCGAGCTCTCATCCCTTTCATTCTCAATCGCCATCAAGCAGAGGTTGGCTCAATCGGTATCTTCTTCATCAAATGATGAAGATTTTTTAGAATCGCTCTAGGTGGTAGCAAGTGCCTCATTTTTCTTTGCAAACCTCTTCTTGAATATATCCTTTTTGGATTTAGGACATTATGAATGAATATGACCCTTCTCGCTATAGCCAAAACATTTAGTGTCCTTGTTGTGCTCCTTCTTGGGTCCTTCCTCAACTTTACACTGGTGTTGAGTTAGCTAGGTTTTGCTGGGGAATTTCTTCTTGGTGAATTTCCCATCTTTCTTCTTGAAGCACTTGAATTGCCTCGTGAGAAGTGCTGTCTACTCATCTGAATCACTGCTCATTGATTCTTCAGATGAGTCAGCTTTCAGGATAATGGCTTTGCCCTCTTTATCCTTTGCCTTTACTCTAATTAGGCTCGTCAGTATATTTCCTTAGGGACATATCTTGAGTCAGCAAGGTGCCTATCAGCTCATTATAGCTGTAGGTCTTAAGGTCATGAGCTTCTTCAATGGTAATCTTCTTGGCAATCTCACTCGACAATGAGAATTTTGAGAATCTTCTTCACCATCTCTTATTTGGTGAATTCTTTACCCTATCTCTTTAGTTCATTAATGATATTAATGAACTTAGTATTCATGGATTGAATACCCTTGCTCATGCCCATCTGGAACAACTGATACTCTCAAAGTAGGAGGTTGGTTTATTACTCCTTAACCTTGTCGGTCCCCTCGTTGGTGATCCCCTACTTCCACCAAATTTCTTACACTGTCTTGCAGCCTAAGACCCTATTAAACTCTGTAATATCTAGCGCACAATGTAAGTAATTGATGACTATCACATTCTCTTTAAGAAGCCTTAGGTTAGCATTATCATAGTCTTTTGGATCAACTAGGATACGTTCCCCATTCTGCATAATTATGGGAATTCTAGGGCCAAGCTCTATTGCTAACCATGCTTGCATGCTCTGTAACTTAATGAAGTTTTTCATGCGGCTTTTCCAAAAGGTATAGTGTTGGCCATCAAATAGTGGAGGCTTGGTTACAAACATTCCTTATTTAAGGAATTTTGTCTATCCTAAGCCGAAACTATAGTTATTGTAAGCCATTTGGATCTTTAACTCTTAGATGAAGAGTCTCGAAGTTGAGCACTTGCTTCTACACCATTTATTAGTCCGAGATAGCTTAAATAACTAAATAGAGGGGGGTGAATGCAGTTACTTGGTTCATTTTAAGATTTATAAAAATTCTTTCCAAGTTCAGTTTTTAGATGCGTGTTGAGTAAGTTATGCTGTGAGCGGGTCTAAATCTATAAACTAGTCAACTTCACTGAACTAGTTTATCTTTGATCTATGCTGAGTACTTTACTCATCTTAGATTGGGTTATCAAGCAAAACTTATAAACAAAGAGAATGATGAATGAGCAAATACATTATAAAGATAGTGATAAGGTTAAAGAAAGTTAAAACCTAAGAATTTATCTAGGTTCGGTCCCGAGCCTACATCCAATCCCCATATTCCTTTTCGAGAATTAATACATTGGTATTTCTTTCCTTCCTTAGGTAGAGAAGCCTTTATAGTGGGTAGATGCGATTATAGAAAGTACCTTTCTTTCTAACTATCACTCAACCATAGTTTAGGTACCCTTCCTAAACTATCACTCAAATTTAATTGAAAGATTGTAAACTAAGGATTTCAACTTATAAAATGCGTTGAATCTTTTCACAATGTTAAATCTAATTTCTCTCTATTACAAACAAATAGAATGATTTTCATTTGCTTTAGAAAGCTTGATTTGGAATTTCTGAATGTTGGGAATATTGTGACAGTATTTCAGTTCTTAAGAAATTCGAGGTGATTCACCAAGTTTAAACATCTATTTTAGTATTCTATTTATAGTTGAGGGTGTTGGATCTAGCCATTGCAAATTTTTCATCCTAACTCAATCTTCAATTTATCTTCTCTTCATAGCTTTCGAAATTGTCCATTTGAAAAAAAATTCCAAGACGTTTAGAGACAGAGAATATGAATGTTGAAGCGTGAGATTAATCTGTTAATATTGATGCATCAGAAACTCATTTACTTCAAGTAATTTTGTTCTGATAGAGAGGTACATGAGATGTAACATGGAGGCTTGAGATTTGTCTAATTGTTGATGTTGTAGAGTTGCGGGGAGACATTGAGAAACAACGCATGTCAGAGGATACCTTTTGCGTTGGATGCTAGCGAAGAATCTTCAACATTCCGTACAGGCACATTTTTTTATGTGAGAACCACTTGAATATCTTTTTTAATTTCAATGCTTTTCTTTTGAAAAGCATCAAATATTCCATCTCTCATAAACAGAGTTAAGAATCAGTGTACCCAATTGATTTCACTATCCTATTCAGTTTGTTATTTCCAAAAAGATTTAAGTACTCTGAAGTACTATTACTTTGGGTTCAAATTATTTAACTTGGGAGTTTGTCTTACTCAGCTTCTCTTTTCAAGCTCTTATTAGTTAATTCCTACAATAGCAATGTATGTGCAAGAATAACACAAATATAGCAATAAGTTAGAAGGTTTTAACTTGGATAGACACTTGTAATTTCATTAAATAACTCAGCAAGTACACAAGCAGTATCCTATACTAAGTTTTACATTTTACTTTATTACAAGAATTTCTATATTTAAAACTATATATGCAGGTTAGGGTCGCGAGAAGATGAGCCTCCACCTCTTAGTGAGTTTCTTGGATGTTGTAGCTCTAGTGGACGTTGAGATCAAAAAGACTTTTAAATAAAGTTGCTTTTTGAGATTTTAACCGAGAAAACATAAACTAAAGTAGTTAACGCAAAAATAAACATGGTTAAATACGTGTCACCTTATTCCCCTCAGCTCAGCTTTTGGTCTTGATTTTCAACACTTAGCCTAATTTTCTAGGATTTCTTCGAACTGGGTTCGCCATTTTAATTAGCTCTCTGAGAGAGTTGAATTGCTCCTTTACTAATGGTTTGGTGAAAATATTAGCTCGCTACTCCTTTGACGGAACATATTCTAACCCTTAGCACATTATTCCTTATGAAGTGATGTCTTATATTGACATGCTTCATCCTGCCATGTTGAACTAGATTCTTGGATAGGTCAATTACACTCTTGTTATCATACAACTTCGAGGCATTTTGACTTTATACCATAATTCTCCAGTTGCTTCTTAATCCATAACAATTATGCTACGCAACTTCCTACTACCATATACTCAGCTTTTGCAATACTTAGCATAATAGAAGTTTGCTTCTTTATGTACCAAGAGACAAGAAACTCTCTAAGGAAATGGCATCCTCAATTAGTTCTTTTCCTATCAAGCTTGTCTTTTCTTTAATCTGCATCTGTGTATCTTTAAGGAGTTAAATCTGAGCTATTGGGATACCATAGACGTACATCAATAAAACCTTGCAAGTACCATAGAATTCTCTTAATAGTTGCTAAGTGAGATTCTCTGGAGTCAACTTGATAATGAGTGCAATAATATACAAAGTATTGAATATCAGGCCTACTAATAGTTAAGTAAAGGAGAGAACTCATAATTCCTCTATAGAACTTATTATCTAGAGTCTTACCAGCTTCATCCTTACTCAAGATTGTGTTAGTGGCCATGGGAGTGAACATTGGCTTCGCATGGTCCATATAAAACTTCTTCAAGACTTCTTTGGTATATTTTGCTTGACTAATGAAGATTCCATTTTCACTTTGCTTATTTGCAATCCGAAGAAAAAGTTGAGTTCTCCCATCATTAACATTTCAAACTCGCTCTTCATCTACTTGGTGAACTCCTTGCAAATCTTTTCATCAGTTGCACCAAATATGATATCATCCACATAGATTTGGACTAGCAACACATCTTTCTTCCTATACTAGATAAAATGAGTTGAATCTGCTTTGCCTCTTTTATAGCCTTTCTCGAGTAGGAAGTTGATCAGCCTCTCATACCAAGCACAGGGATTTTGCTTCAATCTATATAAAGCTTTCTTCAATTTGAAGACATGCTCAAGATTCTTATTATCTTCAAAGCTTAGGGCCTACGCACATAAACTTCCTCCTAAATGAAGCCATTTAGGAAAGCACTCTTGACATCCATTTGAAACAATTTGAAATTCATATGGGATGCAAAAGCATGGAGAATCTTAATTACTTCAAGATGAGTTACAGGAGCATAGGTCTCATAATAGTAGATTCTTTCTTGCCAGTTGTAGCCTTGAGCAATAAACCTGGCCTTGCTTCTAACAACAACGCAATCTTCATCAAGCTTGTTCTTGAAAACCAATTTTGTGCTGATGACTGATTTTCCTTTGGGTTTAGGAATTAGATCCCAAACATCATTATGCTTAAACTAATCCAACTCCTCTTCTATCGTGATCATACAGTAGTCATCTCCTTTTTCATCTTCAAACTTCTTGGGTTTAATCAATGAGATGAAAGCTGGATGGCTCATCATCTTATTGAGCTGACCTTACATCATTACTGGATTATGAATATCATCTACAATACTTTTAATTAGGTGATTGCGATGAGTTTTACTCCCTCTTGGTAGACTCCAATCTACTATGGGAGTCTCTCCACTAGGTTATTGAGACGAAGATTGATCTTCTGCTTCATTGAAGTTGATAGAAAGATCTTCATCAGCTTTAACTTCTTTAGTTTATGGCTCTTATGCTAGATTGGGAAGCACAAATTGTGGCATGCTAAGTTGATTATCTACTTAGATTACTCTTTCATCTTCATCAGATGGATATCTATCTACATTATCAGTTTCATAGAAATCTACATGTATAGACTCCTCTAAAAGACTAGTTCTCTTGATATATATTCTACATGCCCTATTAATAGTTGAATAACCTAGAAAGATGCCTTCATCAGCCTTCAGATTAAACTTACCTAGCTGCTCCTTCATATTTAATATAAGACACCTACAACAAAAGGATCTGAGATGACCAATCTTACGCTTGTATCCTTACGAAAGCTCATAGGGTGTTTTCTCCAAAATTGGGTGAATTAAAACCCGATTAAGGATATAGCATGTTGTGTTAACAGCTTCTCCCCGAAAGTACTTTGGTAGATTATTATCACTCATCGAGCCATCTCAACTATAGTTCTATTCTTCCTTTCTACATCCCCATTTTATTGAGGCGTATAAGGAGTAGAAATTTTTTAGTCAATACCATGCGCTGAAAAGAATTCTTCAAAATGGAAATTCTTGAATTCATGTCAATGATCACTCTGGATAATACAAATTTTAATTCCTAGTTCATTCATTATCTAGTTACTGAGTTTGACAAAAGACTCAAAGGTTTCATCTTTTCTACTCAACAAGACTACCCATGTGAATATCGTGAAGTCATCCTCAACCACAAAGGAAAAACTCTTTCCACCCATGCTCATGGGTTGAACAAGATTAAAAAGATCTAGGTGGAGGAGCTCCATTTGAGGTTTATGCTGAGCTATCAACCTTATCTCCATAAATCACCATCAAGTTAAGGTTGGAAAAATCAGTTACTTCTTCATCAGATGATGAAGACTCTTCCGAATCACTCCATGTGGTAGCAAGTGCCTCATTTTTCTCTTAAATTTCTTGAATCTATCCTTTTTGGATTTAGAAAAGGATGGTAGGATGTGACCTTTCTCACCACAACCAAAGCATTTGATATCTTTGTTGTGTTCCTTCTTTTATCCTTCCTTAGGTCTTTGATGGTTTTGGGTTGGCTTGTTTTTTCTAGGTTACTTCCTTTTGTTGAATTTGCCATCCTTCTTCATGAAGTGCATGAATCATCTCGTGAGAATCGCCATCTTCTCATCTGAATCATTATTGGTAGACTTGAGTCAGCTTTCAAGATAATAGCTCAACCCTCATTTTACTTACCTTTACTCCTTTTAGAGTCATCATTATACTTCCTTAGGGACATTTCCTAAGTCAGAAAGGTGTCCATGAGCTCATCATAGCTATAAGTCTTCAAATCATGAGCCTCCTCAATTGTTCTCTTCTTTGCGTCACACTCTAAGGTGATAACTCTAAGGATCTTCTTCACCATCTCTTCCATCATGAAGTCCTTGCCTAGACACTTGAGTTAATTAATGAAGTTAATGAACCTTGTATTCATAGATTGAATACCCTCGCTAACACCCATTTGGAATAACTCATATTCCTGGAGCATAAGATTGATCTTTGACTCCTTCACTTTATAAATCCCCTCATAGGTGACTTTCAGCTTCCTCCATATCTCCTACAACATCTCACATTCTGAGACCTTGTTTAACTCTATCAGTTCTAGCGCACAATGTAAGTAATTGATGGTTGCTGAGTTCTCCTTAAGGAGCTTTAGTTTAGCGTCATCGTAATATTCTAGATCAACTAAAACAGGTTCCCCATTCCTCCCAATAGTGAGAATCCTGAGTCCTAATTCAATTTCTAGCTATGCCTGCATGCTTTGTGTTTGTATGAAGTTTTTCATTCTTTTTTTCCAAAACTTGTAATGTTGGTTGTTGAATAGTGGAGGCCTGGTAATAGACATTCCTTCCTTGAGGAGTGTAGTTTGGCCATTATTGGAACTATAAGAATTATAAAAAGTCATCAGATCTTTAACTTGAGATGATGAGTCTATAAGTTGAGCCCTTACTCTAATACCACTTGCTCAACAAGAAGGAGGAAGGACAAAAGAAGGAACACAACAAAGATATCAAATGCTTTGGCTGTGGTGAGAAAGGTCACATCTAGTCATCCTTTCCTAAATCCAAAAAGGATAGATTTAAGAAGTTTAGGTGGAAAATGAGGTACTTTCTGCCACATGGAGTGATTTAGAAGAGTCTTTATCATCTAATGATGAAGTAACCGATTTCGCCAACCTCTGCTTGATGGTGATTGATGAAAAGAAAGGTGAGAGCTCAGCCTAGATTTTTTTGGTCCTTTTCAACCTATGAGCATGGGCGGAAAAAGGTTTTCCTTGGTGGTAGTTAATGACTTCATGAGATTCACATGGGTAGTCTTAGTGAGTAGCAAAGATGAAACCTTTGAGTCTTTTGTAAAAATCAATAGATAGATTATGAATGAACTAGGAACTAAAATCTATAGAATTCAAAGTGATCATCAACATGAATTTGAGAACTTTCATTTTGAAGAATTCTGTTCAACGTATGGCATTGACTAAAAATTTTATGGTCCTTATACTCCTAAAAAAATGGGGTTGTAGAAAGAAAGAACAAAAAAATAATTGAAATGGCTTGATACATGCTGATTGACAACAATCTACAAAAGTACTTTTGGGGAGAAGCTATTAACATAGCCTTTTATATCTTGAATAAGGTTTTAATTCACCCGATTCTTGGTAAAACTACCTATGAGCTTTTGGCAAGGGTGCAAGCCTAAGATTGGTCATTTTAGATTATTTAGCTGTAGGTGTTTCATCCTAAATGCCAAAGAGTGGCTAGGCAAGTTTGATCCAAAGGATGATGAAGGAATCTTTCTAGGTTACTCAATTAACAAGGAATATAGAATATATGTCAAGAGAATGGTCTGTTAGAGGAGTATATGCATGTAGATTTTGATGAAACTAACAACGCAGATAGACATCTATCTGATGAAGAAGGAGTAATCCAACTGGATAATCAACTCAGTATGCCACTTTTTGTGCTTCCCAACCCAGCACAAGAGTCAGAAACTAAAGAATTTAAAGTTGATGAAGATCTTTCAATCAACTTCAATAAAGTAGAAGATCAACCTCAACAGTCACAACCTAGTGTAGAAACTCCCATTGTAGATTCGAGTCTTCTAAGAGAGATTAGAACTCATTGCAATCACACAATGGAAAGTATTGTAGATGATATTCATAATCTAGTAATGATGCAAGGTTAGCTCAATAGGATAATGAGCCATCCAACTTTCATATCATTGATTAAACCTCAGAAGTTCAAAGGTGCAGAAGGAGATGACTACTACATGATCATGATGCAAGAAGAATTATATAAGTTCAAGCACAATGATGTTTGGGATCTAGTTCCTCAGCCTAAAGGGAAATCAATCATCGACACCAAATGGGTTTTCAAGAACAAGCTTGATAAAGATGGTGTTGTTGTAAAAAACAAAGCTAGGCTTATTGCTCAAGGTCACATCCAATAAGAAGGAATCGATTATGATGAGACATATGCACATGTAGCTCATCTTGAAGGAAATAGGATTCTATGTGCTTTTACATCCGTTATAAATTTCAAACTGTTTCAAATCAATGTCAAGAGTGCTTTCATATATGGCTTCATTTAAGAGGAAGTATATGTGCGCTAGCCTTCAGGCTTTGAAGATGCAAATAATCCCAAGCATGTCTTCAAACTAAAGAAAGCTCTCTATTGATTGAAGTACAAACCTCATGCTAGGTATGAAAGGCTAACCCACTTCGTACTCAACAAAGGCTATGAAAGAGGAAAAGCAAATACAATTATGTTTATTAAGCGAAGAAAAGATATGTTGCTTCTCCAAATTTATGTGGATGACATCATATTGGCTTTTGAGAGTGCCACGTGCTGTTTTGTAGAAAGAGGAGCTATATAAGGAAGAACTTGTTGGAGAGAGAAAGTTACTTGAAATTTGAACTCTCAAAGTAATTTCTCTCAAGAACCCTAACTTCCTTTCTCTGAATTTCAACTACAATGGTGAACCTAATGAAATCTACTCTCATTCTTCAAGGAAATTCCAAGAGGAATATATTTCTTCACAGTGATGACACTACTGAGAAGGTGATTTTACCTCATAGAACAACATTCACCAAGGTCACCTAGGGAGAAGACCAAGAGTTTGGACCCATTTTTGAAGTGGATTATGATGGCTTGGTGAACAAGACCATGGGTAGGGTTATAAGGCAACAAAATTTGAGCTAGTTCCTTCTCTTGGATGGGCCAACTATCAAGGAGTTAATAAGGAATTTCTACTCCAATCTCTATACCATTGAAGGATTCACTGATGTATTGATGATAGAGATTGAGAAGACTTCTTTCTTGATTTCTGCAAAGCAAATTGTCAGCATTCTACACATACCATTGAAGGGCACTCTACTTAGGAGAAATGGAGATGAGGAACATGTGGTAGTGCTAGAGGATTGGGAAGTCCCAAAGGATTATGGTTCTGGAGAACTCTCAACATCTAGGATGGGATGGAAAGTAAGGGTATGTCATGAATTGTTAGTCAAGTTCTTGATGCCCAAGACAAGATCGCTTCGAACCTTCACCAATTTTGAGTGGTGCATTTTGTACCATATGGTGGAGTGAAAGCGGTTTAATTGGCCAGTGATGATCTTGCCTTATCTCACCAAAGTGACTACCTTCTATCACTATGGCTACCAGATCACTACTATCGCAAAGGGAGTAAGGATGGGCATCGCCAACGTGTTAGGAGAAAGTGGAGAGACCATTGTCCCATTGAAGAAAAGCTTGGACTTTCTGCATTTCAAGAAATTGAAGTGTAATAAAGTCCACAAAAGGTACTCCAAAGCCCAAGATGTCAAGCTGAAAAATGCTAAGGTAATGCCCTCTATGTTTCTTGCGAACATCCTCAAGGAGGAAGATGATGAGTTTGTAATGGATTATGGGGTTTCAAGTGAGGGGACTATTGATGAAGTGACCTTGTCAGCCTAACTTGTTCAAATCTATCACCTCTACTTCAACCAGTCTAAAAGCTAAGGCAATGGCTCAACGACCAAGGGACAGCTCAGTAAAAAAAAAGGGCAGGATCTACGCCTACCCAAACCCAAGCTCAAGATTAATCAAAGAAGAATCTAAATTTGAATACAAGAACTCAGAGGGAAGTTGAGCCTAAGTCTAAAAATGAAGCTAAGAAGACAGCAGAAACTGAGTCATCCTTGCCTCCTCGTCCTCCCAAAGTTATGGAGAAAATTAAAGGCATATCTTCTAGGGATCTGAGTGATGGATTGCGAGAAAAGAAGAGAAAGTTTGAAGAGGTAAAGGAAGTTGTAGCTTAGAATGCTCTAATAAGGCCAAAGAGGAAACTGAAACCATAAATCCTGGTGCAGCTGAGAAAGTGATGAAGGTAATCTCCACGACGAAGAGATCTCAAAAGAAGAAATCTACCACAGTTCGTCCAAGAAGGATTGTGCAGATTGTAGGTAGTGAGGATGATGATGACATGGAGGTCATCAACTAGGAAGAATATGCTCTTCTTGTTCAAAACATCCAAGCCCCCAATCTCACTCAACGAATTGAGTCACTTCCTACTCAAACTAAGTTACCTAAGGCCAACCCATCCTAGGGTCAATCAGCCAACCAACAGGTACCATAAATTCCTTCCCCAAATTCTTTTGTAAATCTTATACCTATTAAATCTTGAAATTCCCTCTTCTCTTCATGTTCATCCTTCTTCTCCAAATAATTCTTCCTAAGAAAAGACCAACCCTTCCTCATCACCTCAACTAACTCAAATAGCTATCATTCTTTCTCTTGAAAAATCTAAACCAACCCCCAATTCTTCAAATCCATATGTACAAACCACTTCTTCTGAACCAAACCTTCTTCACAACTACAACCCCTCTAATTTCTTAGATTAGAGAAGATCTTGAAGCTGAGAATTACGCTCAGTAAGGAAAAGCAAGTGAAGAAGTTTCCATGGAAAATTTTATAGCCGAGGAAGCAACTCAATATAGTAGTAACTCAGTTCAAGAGGACTTAGCTGATTCAACCATTTTGGGTCAGATTAGAGAGCTGGTAAAAAAAAATTCCCAAAACTCAAAACTGATGTTGAATTGAATGGTGTAGTAAGCTAAGTGCTACTATCACATAAATTGATGAACTTATCCACTAGGAAAAAGGCTAAGATCCTAGAGTTTGATGAGCACTCAAGAATCCCCATGGATTTAGTTTACTTTGAGGAATTTGAAAAGATCCATGGGAGCTTATTTGTAATAAGAAATCACTTAGGTAAGGAGAGCGTGAAGAGCCTGGTGGACAAGATGGCTATGATTCTAACTGGACTAATTAACTTTGCAGCTTAGCTCAATGTGGATGTATCTTCTATCTAACCTTGACTCTCATTGTGAATGTAGTGGCAGGTAAAGTGAAGGGTAATATAGATGTTGCCTCAGAACAGTTGAGTAGTCTTAATGCCATACTGCATCTCCAACTATGTAGTTTCACAAGTTTGGTGAAGAACATGCCAAAATAAAGGCTTACAAAGATAGTAAGATCAATGATTTGTTGAAGCAGCTGGAAAAAAATAAGGATCTAAGGCACAACATGTGCAATATGATGGAGAAGATGTCTAAGCGGATGATCGCTTATGAAAAGAAAGTTTATGGTATTGTGAGGATGATGGCCGAAGCTATAAAAAAGATAGACAAGCCTATACTGAACATGTATGCGCTAAGTAATAAACTATACTCAATTTTCGCTCTTATAAAGACTAACACTGATGAGCGCTCAAAAGGCTTTGATCGATGCTATGAGCAAACTATTTCCTAAGCATACTAAGTAATTCAACCCTTGTAATGGTCTCACTGTGCACAAGAAACTCAAAGCCGGGAAGGATTGACTCCATGAACTTCAAGAGAATGAATAACACTTGGTGACTACTGAAGTACGTGATGCGAATGACATAGATAACACAACAAGGACTATGCATCTAATGTGTCCAAGGATCATTGAGATTGAAGTAAAATTGGAGATAGCGTTATCTATAGCTGATTTCAAAGGTCTTTTGCAGTGCTTTCTGTTGAACCCAAGTTAATAGTACTTCGAGTACTTAAAATGTTTTGGAATTAACAAATTGTCTATAATAGTGAAATTAATTGAGTATTAAGTATACTCTTAATTAATAAAGTCTACTTAAGTTTGTTTAAGGGAAAATAACTCAATTTACTGAGTGATTAATTAAGTTACGGCTTAGGGTAAGAAAAGCTGAGTTAAGCTTAGTATTACATAGTTTTAAAGATATGCACTCATCTTTGCTGAGTTAGCTTTTTATAGTAAAAAATTGAGTTACTTTAACACTTAGAGAAATACTTGACACGTATGGCTTTCAAGAGAAAATGTGTTTAAATTAAAGAAGATATTCAAGTGGTCCTCACATCCAGAAGGTGTCATTATAGAATGTTGGAGATTCCTCACTAGAGTACAAGATAAAAGAATCCTCTGACATGCGCTGCTTCTCAGTATCTTCGTGCAACTATGCAACGTTAGCAAGTTAACAAATTATAGAATGCCATGTTGTAACTCGTGCGCCTCTCTATTAAACTAGATTGCTTGAAGATAAATGAGTTTTTGATGCTTTGGATTAATGGATTAATCTCGCGCTTCAACAGTTGAAATCTCTATAAAGAGAAGAGAAATTGAGAAAGCTGTCAAGACAAGAAGTTTGCAATGGCTACTTCCAAGACCTTCAACTATAAATAGAAGATTAAAGGAGACGTTCAAATTTGGTGAATCACCTTAAATTTCTTCAAGAGCTGAAACTCTGTTCAATCTTCACAGCTTTCAGAAATTCCAAATCAAGTAATCAAGCACACAAACTATTCATATGTGTTTGTAATATAGAGATTAGCTCTTAAGATTTAACATTGTAAAGGATTCAACATTTTATAATTTGAAATTCCCTGTTCATATTTCTTTGTCAAGAAATCTAAGAGATAGTTTCGGAAGGGTACCTAAACTAGGTTTAAGAGGTAGTTATAAAGGAAGGTACTTTCTATAATCGCGTCTACCCACTGTAAAGGCTTCTCCACCCAAGGAATGAAGGAAAACACTAGTGGATTAAATTTTGGAAAGGAATCCGGGGAATGGAGGTAGGTTAGGGGCCGAACTAGGATAAATCTCAAGTGTGATCGTTCTGACCTTACTCACTAGCTTTTTTTATTTATGTCTCATCCATCATCTTCTCTATTTATATATCTTTTGTTAATAAACTAATCAGAGCTGAGTGAAGTACTCAGCAACGATTGAAGATAAACTATGCCAACAAAGTTGAGTAGTTTATAGCTTTTAGACTTAGTACAGTGTAGTTTCACTCAGTACGCATCAAAAAACTAAACTTGGTAAAATAATTTCATAAATATTAAAAAGAAGCAAGATAAGCATTCACCCCCCTCTGCTGTTAAAATTAAGATGTTTAGAACCAACACTTTCAATAGTTTGCTTGCTAAGTATTTGACCAGTTTGCTCATTTAACCATATGTCACCACTTGTTGCTACAAGAGCTGAAAGATCAAGACGTTCTCTTAGTATAAGGAAAGGAGCAGCTAGAGTAGGAAATTACACCAGCCATCATTGGGAAGCAAGAGGATTCACAAACAACAATCAACTCCTTCAATCTCTGTCTCAATCAAATTATGATGGAACAAATATCAAAGGGGGAGAAAGTAAGTGAAGATGCTTGCAAGGCAGCCCAACATTTTAGAGCTCAGACTCATCCAAGATGGCAATGGTCATCAAAGTAGCAATAACAGTAACAACATCAATGACAACATCAACAGTACTTAAGAGGCAGAAGCTCATCTTCTCAGCATCAATTATTACCGTGACCGTAAGAGCCATAGATAGATCCTAGAATAGAACTCTCGTAAAAGTGCTCAATTGTAATCACTTAATATAGGACACGTTTTGTGTACCGATTAAGTTTATATGAATGAAAATTACATGTTTCCATCAAAAGTTAAGAGCTTCTTAACTTGTT
>CATIWQ010129400.1:0-16404 GCA_949673415.1 Euphorbia schlechtendalii | reverse complement strand
ATTTTAAATAGTTTACATGCTCATTTAATTATGTTCATGCAATTGGATTTACGTGGATATCAAATAATATTAATTATCCAATATTTTCGGGGTAAATAATAAATAAAAAAATACAATTAATATTTAAATACGGATCCGGGTTTCATTATCCGGACCCGGACCCGTTTCCTGGACCCGGATCCGGGTCCAGATCCGACGGGTCTATAAAATTGAGATCCGGACCCTAAAAAACGGATCCGGATCCACGGATCCGGACCGGGTCCGGGATCCGTTGCCATCCCTAGTTCCTACAATTCGGTTGTAACTCAAATTTTTGATAAAACTATCAATGTCTTACAATTATTTAATCAAAATTTAAATCAATAACGTCCTGTTCTCTTCAACTTCTGAAACCTGAACTTAATCGAACTGAATTGAACTCAATGAACCTGAACTGAACTTAACTGAATGAATCTGAGCTTAATAATAATATACTAATAATAAAATAATAGTAAAAACCAATAAATATAAAAAAATAAATTAAAAATACTAACCATTACAAATATTATTATTAATAACTACCCATATAAAATAATTAATAAAACAATTTCAATATCATTCATAATAAAAAAATTATTATAATACATAAAATCATTTAATTGAAATTTTGAAATTCAAATAATAATTATTATTACAATTACAAGTGAACTAATTATAATTATTATATTATACAGTAGTTTGAATTAAAATTATCACTTGTTATTGTTAAAAAAAAGTAATAATTTTTTTCACTAATAAATATATTTCGTTTTATTGTCTCATATCACTTTTTTATAATTAATCAAATACTATAATTATAAATAAAAATATTATTATATTATAATTACATTAGTAATATTATCATATCAATAACACTTGTAATTATTACTATTTAAAAATTATTCTTACTATATTTATAATCAATGTTAACTACATTGTATAATAATTATGTTTTCCATATTAATATTTTTTTATCATTGTTCTTCTTCTTATTATTACTATTATTAATTTTTATTAAAGTATTAATTAGAATAATCATTAATAGACCTTAACTGAACTGAACTTAAGTGAACCGAACTTAAGTTAACTGAACTTAACTGAATTGAACTGAATCAAATTGAAGGTGAAGAGAACATGACCTAAATCAGTGATTATGAAGGGTAAAGTATAATAATTTTATCAGAAATAAATTACGACATAAAATTTCTCATCGTTACGGTACAATTTCTTTTCATTTAAATATTGTTCCTTCATTCTGTACTGGCTCACATTTTTTATTTTTAATTTCTTTCTAGTAACCACCACCTATTAAAAATTTTACAAAATGTCAGATTGTATGTTCAAATTTCACAATCAATAAAATTGAAAAATGTCTCATAATACTGATTTAAGTTGTTTATTTATAGCTCGTAAATTTATAAAGTATTTTATTGCTATCTCTCTTGTAGGGGTGTGCATTCGGTCGAAATAGAACCGAATCAAATTAACCGAACACCAAATAAGGGAAATATTGTTAACCGAACCGAACCAAATAAGAATCAAAACCGAATTAACAAAACCGAAATAAATTATTCTGTTTGGTTAAAAACGAACCAAACCGAAATTTTAAATTAATTAACAAAATTCAAATTCTAACACTTAAAATACAAAATGCACATCCAATATAAGTATTACAATTGATTAAATAACTTAGTAGAGACACGTAAAGGAATGAGATTGCATTTTCGAGAAGAGGAATAAGGGTGTGATATTAAAATAAAATTTTATTATTATGTGTTTATATATATATATATATATATATATATATATATATATATATATATATATATATATATATATATATATATTTCGGTTCGGTTATTACGGTTTTTTCTACACAAAAAACAAACCGAATCGAATAACTGAAATATTAACATTTTACAAATCGAACGAAACCAAATTTTCAAAATAACGAACCAAGTTAATATTTCAGTTTGGTTCGATTCGGTAATTCGATTACCGAACCATTTGCACACCCCTACTCTCTCGAAAACTACATCAATTGAGCGTGTTCTAATTTATTAATATTTTTAAAATTTTATTACTATGTGAGAAAATTATAATCCAAGTTTTATATAATAGCTGTTTGGAAATGCCACGTCTTGAGGAGGATCTGTCGTTATTTTATTGGGCCCCACCTTTAAACCACGCGCTCCCTTCATGTGGGCTTCACGTGGGCCGCTTCATATGTTTTTTGTTTTCTATTTTTTACTATAAATTTAAAACGGCATAAGCAATACCTCCGCAATACATAATCACTCCACTCTCTGTGTAGAAAAAAATGAAATTAGTTTCTTCATAAAATTTATTTGGGAAAATAATACTCCAATTCCAATCCTGTCCATTCAATTTTTAACAAATAAATTTTCTAAATATTTTATTAACATTTAATAATATCTTTTCTATTTTTTTATTTCTCTTTCACAGTTTTCTAATATGGACTAAACACCTTTTTGAGACATGTTTTATACCTCAATTGCTTTTTTGGTGTATAGCCTGTTGAAATTGCCTAATTGATGCCCGACGTATTCAACTTTGACCTATTTAATACCTAACATATCGAATTTAAATACGATAACTTAAAAGACCATTGAAAATCGTTAATTTTATGCATAATTAACGAAATGTATTCATTCACCAAATGACAATATAATTATTTCACGTTTTTTGTATTGTTAGATAGACATTTTATGCACTAAAATTAAATAGATCACGCATCAAATAATCATATAGTAAATACGTTAGGTACCCAATAGGTAAAAAGTGAATACATCAAACATCAAATAGACAATTTCAATATATCAGATATTAAATGAACATTTAAGGTATAGAACGGTCCCAAAAAAGTATTTAATCCTAAAAAATATATTAATGAAAATTTTATTTTCATAGAATTTAATTAAAGTAAAAAAAAGTACTAATATAATACTAAAACATAAGAGATGGAGAACGGTACCCCAAATTCCACGTGTCCTGGGGGAACATACGTGGAGGGATGTCAGGTGAACAAATCACAACCCGAGAATCCGAATTTAAAAACGGGAAAATACAGTTTGGTGATACTCGAAAAAACTGCTTCGGAGAATCCTTGACGAACTACCTAGATTGACTCTCGTCATCTTCCCCCTCAAATCTAGGGTTTCCCCCTATCTACTCTCTTTCACCTGTGAGTCTCTCTTTTTCTTCAGCTTCTTTTGGTTTCTTTTTTCTTCGGTGTTCTGCTGGGCAGGATGCTGTTGATCTGATTTCCTTTTATGTTGATCGTTTAGTGTGCAGGGGAATGTTTTTTTTGAATTCGGGTCCAATTTTAGTTATATTATTGCGGGTTGTTTGTTAGTGAATTTCGATGCTATTGTCCATTGGAGATCAGTCGTGTTTGGCTCTCCCGGAGAGAGAATGCTACAGTGTAGGATTTCATTATTTAATTCTAGTGCTTTCTTTTTCGAAATTGGGTTTGATTGTGGATGGAAGACACATTAATTTGGTAAAGCAAAGCAAAATAGGACGCTTCTCTTTTGCGTTTTTTTCGTTGCATAATGTGTTTTGTTCTCTAAATGAGAAACTTGCATTCAACATAAAATTGGAAGGAATAATGTATTTTATTGTACAAGTGAATGTTGTTTTTTAATTTGGGTCATTTTATGTTAAACTAATTATAGATATACACTGTGAGCCATGACGCTTACTTTTCTATGCTTTCTCATATTATGAAACATGGATTCGCTATGTTTGTTTTCTGGATTATAACTCTGGTTTTTGTGGTCAGACATTCTATATTGTTGCTCTTGATTTTTATGTTCCTTGTTAAAGCTTTATAACACACATATATGCACATCTCTTGCTGTCAGTTTTAGCTCCTTGCCTAGCACCAAAGTTATTTCCGTTCCATTGATCAAAAAATATAATCAGCCTGAAGGAAGTTGAAGGCATGCAGTCGAATTCCAAGACTGCGAATCCCCCGGGATCCGATCCACGCATGATGCAGAATTACACACTTCATTCTGAGCCGTGGTGGCGCAACATCCCTTTCAGTGGATTTCCAGCCATTCCAGCAGCAAATGCATCCAATTTATCTTCTGCTGAAGACCAGAATGGTTCGGTTTCTAATGATGATCAATCAATGTCCAGTGGGAGGCTGCAGGAAGAAGATGATGGTGCCAGCAAAGAATCACAGGACATTGCGTCTTCACCATCTGGTACTTTTAGTTAGTTGAAAATTTTTGGAACTTTTCACAAAGTATTAAGTAACTTGTGCAATAATCTTGGGGACAAATTTTATTCTCACATGTGGACTACAAATTTTGTGCTTAGTTCAGATTCTGATATTTGTGTTAATAGTACTTGACTACTTGTCCATGTCTGTGATAGGGATATTTTGTTGTGTAGTTTCATTTGGAAAGTTTTGGACCTGCATTATGATGAAACAATGATTTTATTTTTAATGTTGAATCTAATTTATTTATTAAATGCAAAACTGCTAACATATTCTGTAATATTCTATTTCAGTTGTTCACCAAAATCTGCAGCCAGTCACTTCAAGTATGACTGCAACGCAGGATGAGTGCCCCGCGCAGCCACCACAGCTTGAACTTGTTGGTCATGCAATCGTAAGTATTTTCCTTTGTTGTTATGTAGCTGCATTTGGCAGTAAATTTGTCACCTGTAGAGGATTGGTGTAAATCAAATTGACTTGTTTTTAGATTTATAATTCTGTGATATCTAGAGTTCAGAAACTTGTTATTACACTTGAATTGGAAGGGCTTCCTAGTTTCCTTGAAACTCTGTTGCAGGCATGTGCTTCGAATCCATATCAGGATCCATATTATAGTGGCATGATGGCAGCTTATGGGCATCAACCTTTGGTATGTAACCATATTTACCTGCTATAACTTTCTACTTTATTTGCATTCTTTCGCTCTACTTGTATCTTCCTATTGTAAGAGTTGTATTTTTGGATTATCCGTTTACAACCATGAATTGGAGGGAGTAGAGGAGGTTTTGGATTTTGTTGTGGTTAATATGAGAGATTTATTTCACCTATATATTACATCAACTATACATGTTTCTCATTTTAGTGCTTAACTTCAGTTTGCACACTATTTAAATGAACTCATCGTTGGTGACCTGGTGCTGTAGTACATACAATTTGCTATTATAGGTTATTCCTGCCAGGCTGCCATATCAGATCCTCACATAACTTTTGTTGGCTTTGTTCAATGCGAAATAACATTTGTACCATTTAAATTTTATCCTTCCCTTTCACTCTTTTCTTTCATTCCTGATTCAAGTTCCTCTCTTAGACATCTCAAAATGTATTTCTATCTCTTTCTCTTATGCGGTATGCCCTGCCAAAATTTTTGATAAATAAATAAAAAAATCGGCCAAAAAGAGCCGGTCTCAAGCTTTTATGAACTGCATTCGAAAAAGCCATTTTCACCTAGAAGGATTCTTCCTTAATACAAACCAGCAATTAATTGCAGATCTTCAAAATGACAAAGAAAAGCTCAAGGCAGAACCTTGTTTTTATTTTTTACCAGATGACTTCTAATAAATCCTTATAATTGCCCTAATCAGATATCGAGTGATAGAAAAATTAGTGTTTATACTTGTGGATTTCTCTTTGATCTGGATTTGAGTTATCAATAATTTGGATTCCTCTGGCAACGGTTGATGTTGGGTTAGTTGGTGTCACCTGTCACCGGAGCTAGTCCGAAGCATTTGATTCTTTAACGGTCTAGAATTTACTGAAATAAGAGGAGAAGAAGAAAAACATATATTTTTGGTAACAAATGACGATATTTTTATGAAGTTTAAATAGAATTTTTTTACTGTTACGGACCCAACATTTTATGTTGGCTATGGTATACAAGTTGACATGGCAGGATAAACTTGGATATCATATGCATTACGATACGAGGTCAACTACAAGTCCATGTACTATGGTGGGAAAATATGAAATTTGTATACCAAATTTAGAAAGCATGCATACTTGATGTATTGCAAGTGAAATTAAGCCTATTTCTAAGTAATAAGCTTGAGTTTATTTCTGTTGGCAATATTAGAAATGAAACTGTATTATTTGCTTACTAGATCTTTGTCTTCTTCGTGATTGGAATCTTTCATATGCTTGTTGTGCGAGTTGTATTTGAGATTTCCCTAATAAATCAATCTTTTGAATGCAGGCTTACCCTCATCTCATGAATTTGCCTCATACCAGAATGCCTTTACCACAGGAAATTGCTCAGGAACCTGTTTATGTGAATGCCAAACAATTTCAAGGCATATTGAGGCGAAGACAGGCACGCGCCAAAGCAGAGCTTGAGAAAAAGCTGGTCAAAGTCAGAAAGGTAGATTCAAACAACCATTTTAAATTGTAGTTCAGTGTTTCTTCTTACAGTTTGAAACATATTTTTTTAACAAAAATATTTGATTGGTTGGTGTGCATTCTTTTTCGGTTTTTCCTTGTGACACTGTTCCTCGTGACTCTGAAAACTTCCAAATTACAGTAGGTTACCCTTGTTAGTTACACAGAGTGCTGGAAAACCTGTCAATTACTATAGGGTGTTGTTTGATTCACGGAACTGAATAGCTTTTTCTTAAGGAATTCCTTTTCAATTCCGTCCTATCATAGATGTTAATGGTAAGTACTCCGTCCTTTTCAAAATAACCGTCTTTTTAGGATCTTAGAAAAATTTCAAAATGAGTGCCGTTTTCGGATTTCAATGCACCTTTTTAAACATTTTGTCCATTTTACCCTTATTCAATATACATTGAAAATTGAAAATGATAAAAAAAATAAAGTATCCAATCAATTTTTAAATTAACAAAAGCAAATAACCTAAAGTGGCAGTTATGTTAAATTGGGGGAGTATATATTTTATATTTTCCGTCACGGTAACGGAGTTTAAATGAATGTTGTTCAGCCATATCTTCACGAGTCGAGGCACCAGCACGCTATGAGGCGGCCAAGAGGTACAGGAGGGCGTTTTGCAAAGAAGACCGAGGCAGAAACCAAAGGTGAAAAAGGCGGTGATTCCTCCGGTCCACCCGTTTCATCCGTGTCCGGGAATTCATCGGGTTCCGAAGCAGCCGAGACATGGATGTTCAGGAACCACAGCAACATGATGTATCATTCACGTGCCGCCGACAAGGGGGACGACGAAGATTGCTCGGCCCAACAAAGGGGAAGCAGCGTTTCCTCGAATCCCGCCGCTCAAAGGCCGAGACTTTCCATTCAGTGAAACAGTCAGAAGCTGAATCCTCGGCAATTTGTTTGCTGGGCGGCAATTCATTCTTGGCTTTGTTTTTTTTGTGTGGACTTGAATCGTATGTTTAGCTACCTGGTAGTAGTCAGCCGATGGTCATTTGTACATAGAAGAACGTGGCAATTGATACTCTTTGCGATTAGCGGTAGTTTGTGGAGTGGTTTGGAACGAGCAAAACTGAGAATAGGGTGTTGTATATTTATATTTGAGAAGTCAACGCTGCTACTTGGCGAATTTGGTGGGGTTGAATTCAATGTGCCAATTGTTTTCTATACTCACCTGAGGCATGAAAATGGTCCAACTTTTCTGCATTTGAGGGCAGAACTTAACATTGCTCGTCGTCAATCTAGCCTTGCTTAATGCATCAAAAAGTCACCACCCTAACTTTCAAAATTCCAGATATTATTTAAAGTTTTGAAAAATGCACCATGTCATTTACTGGAGAGAAAAATTAGAAAAATGTAAAGTTGAACCAATAAAACCTGACACATAGTTCAAAGTGTCATATTTCTTCAGAATGCTCGAGGCCTTCTAGCAATAAATAATGACATTCTGGTGATATACTTTGTTGAAGTATTCTGCTAAAAGCCAACTGCGTTATTTCTTTTTGTTTGGATACGTTAGCACACTCAAAATTCCAGATAGCATTGGATGTTGTAATATTAACATATAATCTTAATCCTGAGGTTGATCTTTTTCATCTACATTCTCAATTACTTCATCTCCCGGTTGCTGCTCTACTTTCATGCTATCCTCTACAAAACTGCTGTTGGTCTCTGTAGAGTTAGCCACCGGCTGCTGTTTCTCCATCATCCCTGAAAGTGCCAAACTTGGAGACCACTCAAGAACATCATCGATTATGTTGGACATCCGCTTTTGATACCTGTAAAAACATATTAAGGTTAAAGGGCTCAACTTGATTGTTTTTATGTTGCACGTTTAGCAAGTTAAATGGCTTAAGTGCATCAATCACCCCAAAACTTGTCCAGAAAAGTCAGTTAGCATCATGGAAATTTCAAAAGTTCCATTTACCCCTGAACTTGTTTAACGTGCACCATTTTGACCCTTCAATGCCACATGTCAATTTATGAGTTATTTGACGTCTCAAAGATGTCATTTTTTTCATTTCTCTCACTTCAACCAGAAGCTGACATGTGACATAGAGGGGGCAAACTGGTGCATTCTTTACAAGTTCAGGGGTATCTAGAACTTTTTAAAGTTTGGGGTGGCACCTGACCTTTATGGAGGGGTGATTGATGCATTATGCCCAAGTTAAAAAAGTTAATTTAGTAACTATATTACTATAATAGTATAATTCAAAGAATAATCAGAAATGTGTGTAATATTGCGAACCTCATGCCATGCAATATTATCCCAAAAATTTTCCGATCTAATAATTGAAGAAGTGCAGGAATGGGACTGACCTGGCTCTAGCAGCCTCATCAGGGGCATGATGTCTGAGCAGTAATATGACAAGCACAGCTAATACTGCATAGAAAAGCCTTGTTGTCCACTTCGGTCTTTCTTCCTCGTCTTTCTTGGGCCAGAAGCGGAATAACTCCCGCAGGGTAGCTTCTTCCGCAAGGATGTTAGGGAAAAACCAGATGCGCTTTCCAACACCAATATATAGAATGCCAAATATTGTAGCTCTCACTGCAAATAGAACACAAACACGATGACAACTCCCCCCAGAAAAATTATACATGAAACAACAGCCCTCACTAGAGAACAATAATATAGTGAGAAGTCAAAACTTCAATAAAACTTAGAGAAAATATTCACGTGAATTCAGCAAGAACTACTCTTAAGTCTTGAGAAAGAGAAACTATCCCAGCCAGTAAATACGCCTTGAACTGACAGTTACACTTCTGAACATTGCATGTTGCTACATTTTCCTAAGTATGCTAATACAATTTCCTTGCAACTGAGTGAACTGATAAACTATCTAAAAATCACTGACCCAAACATAAGCTGACACCAGCTATGACAGCCTAGATCTTAAGACAACTGATTGTTGATAAGCAGGCATATACTTCCCCCGTAAATTGCTCTTCAAGGATTTATGATCCCCACTGTTACATAATTAGAAGAACTGAGATCTAATGAGTTGGAATTAAAGTCTGACGAAGTTTATTCACATAGACACTCTACAATAAGATAAGAAAAACCACAAAGCAAGGCTAACAAATTTTTAAACGCTTGTAAAAATTATATCCTTGCAACAGATTACTATAAAAGAATCAGTAAAATCTATATTCTTTTTCATTCGTGGAGAATGTGAACTTGATTAATTCCTTAAAAACTAACATATCCTATTCATGTCTCATACTAACATGCATGAGCACAAGTGAAACTTAAAACATGTAACAAATACAACAGAGCATCCTTCTAGGCCACCACTTTGAGTTTGGCTTTGATTTCAATTGTTATAGGTTAATATAAGCTCTCTTACTATTGGACTAGTCTTTTGGTGAGCTCTCCCATTTAGCCTATAACATCCACTAAAGAAAAATTGTACGCAATTATATCCGCAGCTGGTCAGTCGTTCCTAGTTTGAAAAAATTAATGTTGAATGTTTCTGACACACCAATAGCAGACATGAAAAAAAAAATGAGAACCCAACTTAGAGAGCAAGGGACAAGAACTAGTCAGCATGTATATCACCAATTCAGGAATTGATGACATCCGGAATCTGTTACACCCCCTTTTATCTAGGTTCTTGATATTTATTTACCAAGTGCTTCTTCATCTATGTGTTGAAAATAGTGGACAGAAAAGACCCTTGATGACAAGTATAATTTCAGGTCCATAAATGATAAAGCACATGGAGCAGTGATTAAGGGTTACTTACATAAAAGCAGGGTTAAAATGAGTAAAAGGACCCCAGCACATGAATAGAGAATCAATAGCTTGCACCGATGAGGATATACTGGAAACAAGCAAATTGCTAGAGTCAGCACTGGCCAGAAAAATGAGAGAAGCAGCTGCCACAGGGGCCGGCTTTTTACAAAGGTCCATGCAAAGAAGGCATCGTTTTCTGAAAATACTTGATCCTGCAAAAGAAAGCACATTGCCTTAGATACAGAAGCAACTAATAGCATATTCTGATTTCAAAAGAGATCCATCAAAACACTAAATCACACAGCATGGACTAAGATTCTATTAAAAACCTTGGTGTTCCAGCACATGCAAAAATAGGCAGATTGTTGTCTCACCATCTTTATAACATGAAATTACTATAAGAAAAAAGTGGATGTAAACATGATTTCAGCATGCTCATCATCCAGTAGACTATTATTCTTCTGATATTGCCAGATATTATATGGTTAGAGTAACACAATTCAAGAGCTCATCTCACATTTCAATGAAAACACAAGGGATAGAAGATCATAAACAAAGCAAACCTAGGAAAAGCAGAAAACTGGGGCCTAGAGAATCCTGCTTTTGAAAATGACTACAATTCTGGATGCATTGATCTCTAAACAAATAGTTTCACCATCAGAATGACATTCTATAAGCAATTTATCATATAGATGGAAATCTATGTAGTACAAAATACTAAATAATTTAAACATTTCAATGAGAAACTAAACCAAGTTAGAAAGTGAAATCGTTCGAGCAGAAAAGAAATTGACTTACAGGGAATATCTCTAAATGGGCTGGCCAGGTAGACAACTTTTTCTTCCCAGGACGAACTGTTTTCACCACTCGATCACAGCGCACTAAAAGGTTCTTTCTCAATAAAGTATTAGCAATTTCTTCAACCTCTAAAGTTTTATTTGATTCCAATATATCCTTTTGCTCTGGATGATTTTTCAGGAAACTAACAAAATCCTTTCCCCTAAAGTATTCTACACGCGTCTCTTGTAAAACGGCCCAACGAGAAACCAAACCTTTGTGGTCTCTCACCTTCTCAGCAAACAATTGAAACACATCCTTCTTCGCAAGTTGTTTCTATTAACAAAATATGTAAACATCAGATGCAATTAGAGAATATATGACATATAATGCTAGAATATCATGAAGCAGGTATATGTTTCCTCTAGCAGTATCAGATCGTTTCCTATTTTCTGCTGCAGCCACACAAAAAATAAAAGACAGCTAGATCTCAATCCAACATACTCCGGTCAAATAACATAACAAAAACAAAAAATAAATTTCCAAGCCAGCAAACTGAACTTAGAATCAAACCTAAAAAAAAAGCGCAAACAATCCCTATTTCAGATGACGTAAGAAACAAGAAGTATCGATTCTGAAGACTAATATCGCACCAGCAGAACACACAAAAGAAGAAAACATGATACATTTTAAAAATTGGTACATGATGAAGCAGGTGAATGATTGAATGGTTGATGGAGCAAAAGAGAACCCTAGACGAGGAGAGGAGAGGAGAAAAACAAACCCTAGGAGGAGTATCGGAAACGGGATCTCGGGAGGCGTTTTGGAGAGAAGAAGCAGTTGATCTCCGAACCCTTTTCTTGTCTGCTCCTCCAGATTTCTTCATTCTTTCCCTTTCTCCCTCTTTTTTCTCTCTTCGCTTTTATTATTTCTTTTATGCTTTTCTTTTTCTTACTTTTTTTTTTTTTTTTGTGTTTTCCCGTTTTGACCTTCTTCTTTTTCATTTTATTTTAAACTCAAAGCTAATTATGTTTTGGTCCTTTTGTTATTATAATTTTATTATTAATTAATTAAATTGCTTTTATGAAAAATTTCATTTTTAAATTTTAGCGGAGTTGACTTTGAAAAAAATAAGTTAGACGGTTCCTAATTAAATCGTATGAATGATTAAAACATGTTGTTCAAAGTTAAAATATGTTCGTTTTATAAAAAGTTGGTGAGAGTAACTTATCATAACAAAAACTTGAAAAGCAGTATCAAACAGGCTCTAACATTTTTAAATTCTATTTTTTCATATAGCAAATAGTTTATTTATAACTTAGCTGAAATTTCACCTTTTTTCTATTAAATTGAAACTTTAGAGGTATTTGGAATCTGATTCTGATACTCAAAATTCATTTCGGGTTTGGTTGGGAATGCTGTCACAAATACTGTCTTTAAAAACATTACTTACAAAACTTTTTATAAAATAATATATTTTAGCATTGAACAAAAAATTTTAACTTTTAATACTAGTTAATTAGTAATTAGAGTATGTTTGATATTTATTTATTTTCGGAGTTTTTCATCTTCTTGGGACATCACTCTGGAAAAGTTTAAAACTAGTACTTTTCCGAACAATAACCTACAAAAGTAATTTCAAACTATTCCTCCATGCTTCTTCACATTCAGCCATGGTAGTTAAATATACCACTCTTTTATTCCTCGTTACCTTGTTTTTAGTATCTTCTTTTTACTGTCCTCTTTTTAGTCTCTTCATTCTAAATGAGTTTTAGTCCATATACTTAAGGAGATTTTAGTTGTACAAAATTGGATCTATTTTTCATTAAAACTTTCAAAAGAATTGAAAAATGGAAACCGTTATTTTGTTGTAAAATTTTTTTGTTTATAAAATTGAAAAAAAATTTCTATTTTATTATTTTGAATCTTGTAACAGAAAATAAATTTTCGATGGTTATTTTCCAAAATGAAATAACACATTTTTTGTAACCACCATAATACACAATTTTAATTTATATTATTTCAATATATATAGTTGTTGATAATTAAGAAAACAAAGTTTTTTAACTATATTTTTATTTTTTTTATAGAATGTATGGTTAAAATAAGGGAAGTGGCTAAGTTTGCAAACCTTGTCTCCCTTGAGAGTTTTTTTTTCATTATTATTAGTTGATATTTTTTATTGTACATATTTTCTACTAAATTATATATATATATATATATATATATATATATATATATATATATATATATATATATATATATAAAATTTATGGCTTATGTTTGAACTAATAAATTTAAAATTTATTATTTAAAAGTTGAAAAAAATTAAAAATTAGAAATAAGTGATCATGCTTTCTATTTCTCAATTCATCATATAGAAAAAATTTGTAAATTTTGAACAAAAAGATACCTCAAAAATTAAAATGAAACAATTATTTTTTTTTAATTTTTAGCTCTTTATTGTTCAAATAAATATAACTTAGAAAGATTTTTTGTGAATTGAAAGACTTTTGTGGATGTAGAAGGAATAGAAAAAAATTTAAGTTAGTGATTTTGAAGCATGTTTATCTAAAAAATTGCACAATGTGCTTAAAAGACAATATTTATTTATATATAATCAACTTATATTTATAATTGAACTGGAGAATTTTAATTATATTATTGATTATTTTAAAATTTACATCTATTATTTTTATTATCATCTGTAATTTTTTATATTATTTATAATGTTTCTAAAAAGAAAAATCAATATGTATTATTAAAATTTTTTGAAAAATAAAAAAAAGCTGAAAAATTTGAGCATATATTTTTTTATTTTCCATTTAAAAAAACTAATATTTTGAAAAAATGGGAAGAAATTTGAAAATGGAAATAAAAATATTTTTCTAAAACTAAGCAGACTAAAAGAGAAAGAAAATCTGCGATGAGTTACAATATATAGTATCATACACTAAACAAAATTTTTTCCATTTTTATTTTATTCATGGCCCCCTTAATGTGAATGGTGTGGTAAATTGATCCTTCAAATCTCTCTCTATATATATATATATAAATTTTTTTTATCAGAATTAAGCAAAAGATAATGAAAACAAATATCTGTAAAAGGTTTTTTTTCTCTAAAAACATGTTTTTATATATTTTACAAACTTGTTCTAGATCTAACTTAAATAACTGTATGCATCAATTTCAGATAGTTTGACTAATAAACAGTTCAAATGTATAAGTTATCTCATTCCGTTTTCTGATTCTGAACTTTAAAAAGGTCAATGCAATTTCAGGTTGCCTCCCGAACTTCATGTGTTAGTTTGTAGTTGATTTAACTTTTCAAATATATTATTCACTTTATACTCTCCAACTAGAAACTAATAAGTGGTGTTTAAGGAGAAAACTGATACATTTTCGCTATGTTAAGATAATTAGGCCCTGTTCTCTTCAACTTCTGAAACCTGAACTGAACTGAACTTAACTTAACTTAACTTAACTTAACTGAATTGAACTGAACTGAACTTAATGAACCTGAACTTAATTGAACTTAATTATAAATATATTAATTATTAAAATAATAGTAAAATCAATTAAATATAAAAATAAATATATTATTAATAATCATTACAAATAATATTACTAATAACTACCTATATAAAATAATTAATAAAACAATTTTAATACCATTAATAATAAAAAAATTTATAATACATAAATTCATTTAATTAAAATTTTATTATTCAAATAATAATTATTGTTACAATTACACGTGAGCTAATAGTAATTATTATAATATATTGTAGTTTGGATTCAAATTATCACTTATTATTGGATTACAAAAATGTAATAGTTGTTTTAATTAATAAATATTTTTATTTTATTATTCCATATAACATTTTCTAATTAATTAATACTATGATTATAAATAAAAATATTATTATATTACAGTTACATTAATACTATCATTATATCAATAACACTAGTAATTATCACTATTTAAAAATTATTTTTACTATATTTATAATCAATATTAACTACATTAAATAATAATTATTTTTCTATATTAATATTTTTAACATTGTTCTTCTTTTTATTATTATTACTATCAACTTTTATTAAAAATTAATTAGAATAATCATTATTAAAATTAAAATTCATGAACCTGAACTGAACTTAATAGACCTTAACTGAACTTAACTTAACTTAACTTAACTTAACTGAACTTAACTTAACTGAACTTAATGGACCTGAACTTAACTGAACTGAACTTAACTGAACTGAACTGATCTTAACTGAACTTAACTGAACCAAATTGAAAGTGAAGATAACATGGTCTAAATATTTTTAACTTTTTTAATATTCATTACTCATTGAAATCCTCTGTATCATTTAAGGATCAGAGTAACTATTCCAATAGCATTTAGCTTCTTTCACATGATTTTGTTTCTTGCCGATCAGCCAGTCCAATGTTAGCAGCCAAAAAAAGCCATTTCCGACATCAATATTAAAATAGGGGAAATTATATTAGGGACCAGGTTCAAAGAAACTTTCATCATGCGTGAATGATACGTGTTCCGTTATCAATTAAAATAATAAATATAATAGCATAAAGTAATTACATGAAACACATATCATTCACCCAAAAATAAGGTCGGCCCTACTATAATTTCTCCTGAAATGTAATTTACCTTGTGAACATATGACTCAATTATTATGTCGTCGTGTCAGTGATGCTAAAATGAATAAAGGTCAACATGATTGGTTGTCAATATTATTAGCAATCCAACAACTTTTATTTTGATTATTATTGCTATTGGTATTGAATCACTAATCATGGTAATATTTTAGTATTTAATTCCATGAACCGTTTTATATACGTTACGTTATTATGTGGATGATGCTATGATAATGACAATGAAATTTATTAAGTTGAGAGGTGCTTGATAGTTTATTGGACTTATGGTAGTTTACCATTCTTTTTCAAGCCCTCCAATAATTATAACAATTAAACTCGTAGATTATCTTTCTTTTTCCTTTTAGGTGCGACCATAGATTATTCAGAGTTATTCAATTTTCCAGCCATTGTCCATTGACTTTCAAGTTCATTGATGAGTTGCCATATTTGATGAAGAAAAAATTTAATGGTGTCAATTGGAGTTCAACTGTTATGTTGATGATTGCTAATGCCATGCTTTGGCAAATTAATTTCTATGTTATAGTAGTACTGTTTTTTTAACATAATGAGTAGTAGTAAATACAAGGTTTAATGCATTGACACTCACCTGAATTTGTCTAAAATAGATTCTTACGTCAAGAATTTTCAAATGTGTCAAATATCCTCATGAACTTGTTTAAAATGCATTAATTCCCTCCTCCCCCACTCAATGACACGTGTAAATTTCTGGTTAGAAAGAAAAAAACCAGAAAATTGACATATTTGAAATATCAAACCAACCATAAACTAACACGTGACGAT
>CATIWQ010129341.1:0-38703 GCA_949673415.1 Euphorbia schlechtendalii | reverse complement strand
ACATGTAATTTTCCAATTTAATACATTTTAGTTCAGACCCAGTCTGAGAATTCTTTAGCTTTGTTCATAGCTCCTCAAAGTGTGTGACCCGTAGGACCTCGGACTCCAAGCCGCTAAAGATTCATTCAATCGGTTTTTCCCACTATGTTAAACCGATTAAACAATGATAACAGTCCGTATCTTTAGACGATCATCGAAGGCCTCTAGCAAGGATTCATGATCCCCCGATGCCTGAGATTTTGTTGCTTTATCAATCAAGTCCTGTTCAACAGTAGACTACTGTGCAATACACTCTTTCCATCAATCAATACCATCTGGTTTTAGGGTACGGATAAGTGTCAACCTTATAGACCGGTTTAAACCAAGTCCAGCCAATGTGTTTTAACTTGTAACCAAAGTTCATTGCTCAGTGAGATGTGTTAACTAGAATCTCATCCTATTAAAACATACTCTGATCAGAGGTTTATTGAGCCAATGTCACTTCTACAAGTGGCCAGGTATTTCTCCCTTTATATCCGGGAGTGATGGATCCTATCTCGACGACTTAGCTCATCAACGAACAGACGTCACTATACCCGTAAAAATCCTTATGACATCCTCTGGAGAGAACTGTGAAAGAATAATCAAAAGTATAATGACGAATGTACAAGATGACTAGTTTCTCAAGTCAAAGGATATTTGCACAACTACTGTAGTGAGATAATCATTGACACTGGATATTTAATCCGTATGATATCTCATAGTGGGTCTCCAATATACATTCAATGTATATTCATGTGTTCACTTCTAAGATCCTATCTTTAGCTTATTGAGATCAGCTACTTTTGAGAAGTGCACCCATATGCTGATCTATCAACTTCATCAATGTCCAGTCTCGATGAAACTATGATCAGGGATGTTTAGATATAATTATAATTACACATAAAGAGAATCTCAATAATCATAGTCCCACTATGATTTCTCTTCTATGCTATAACTTATGTTATGGACTTTGTTAATCAATTAATAAGTATAACATATAAACGTACATATACTTTAAGAAACAACTTTGAATAACAAAGAAATGCCTTTTATTAATTAATAAATATGTTTATACATCATACAAGCTAATGTACTACCTTAATTGCTCTTAGGGCATACACTATATCTAACAAAATCAACCTTATTGGGAGAGGTGGTTTAAACGGTGTGACATCTTCTCTCAAAGGGAAGATGCTTAACTTGGTGTGAGGATGACTTGTGTTCTCTTATTGGGAAGAGGTGGTTGAACTGATATGACATCCTCTCTCAAGGAAAGGTGTTTAACTTGATGTGAGACTGAACTAGTCTTCCCTCATTGGGCAAGGTGACCGGATTGACGTACATTTTCTCTCAAGGGAAGATGTTTACCTTGATGTGGGGTTGAGCTCATCTTCCCTCATTGGGAGAGGTGGCTGAACAAACATGACATCTTCTATTAAGTGGAGATGTTTATCTTGATGTCAGGCCAAACTCGTCTTCTCTTATTGGGAGAGGCGACCAAACCTACCTTATATCTTCTCTTAAGGGAAGATGTTTACCTTGATGTGGGGCGAGCTCGTCTCTCCTCATTGGGAGAGGTGGCTGAACAGAAGTGACATCTTCTCTCAAGGGGAGATGTTTATCTTAATATGAGGCCGAACTTGTCTTCCCTCGTTAGAAGAGGCGACCGAACCAATGTTACATCTTCTCTCAAGGGAAGATGTTTACCTTGATGTGGGGCAGAACTCGTCTTCCTTCATTGGGAAAGGTGGGCGAACAGACATGACATCTTCTCTTAAGGGGAGATTTTTATCTTGATTGTGAGGCCGAACTCGTCTTCCATCATTGGGAGAGGTGACCGAACAGACATGACATCTTCTTTGAAGGGGAGATGATTATCTTGATGTGAGGTTGAACTCATCTTCCCTCATTGGGAGAGGTGACCGAACCGACTTGACATATTCTCTCAAGGGGAGATGTTTAAATTAATGTGAGGCAGAACTCATCTTCTTTTATGACCGAGGGAGTGTCTCTGTTCCCAGAGATGTCCCCCCTTTGGGTATAAAAGAGCTCCTTTAGGGCTCTATGAAGGTGGTTGAGCTGTGTTATAATGTGATTTATACTCGTGACTTTGTCTCTTGAGGTGTATCAAACATGCTAACCCTTCTACCAGGCCTTAGTAACTTTGGAGTCGAAGGTGTTGCATTAAGTGAAATTTCTTATTTTTGTTGAAGAGGGCCGAGGAATATTTAGAATCGCACTCATAAGCTAAATATTGGTTGGGCTATTATTGTGACTTTGTTACCGGGAGATTTAATAGAAATCGTTGCTCATGGATTTAAAATAATAATGTTACGAGGGGATTCATTTTCTGAAAATCACTCTTCGGTTGTAAACTTAGTTGATGGGATATTTTTTACTAAAATCACTCTTCTTGTCGTAAATCATAGTGACTTGGTCGAGGGGTTTTAACCAATTACTCCTTTTTTTATTTATAATACTTGTGCATGTCGAGGGGATTTGACTTAAATCACTCACTTCACACATATACAATAGGAGGAATGCCACAATCGCTTACTTTAAGCTTGCAGATTATCATGCCACAATCGCTCACATATAAATTATTGCATAATCATGCACATTCTTATTTGAAATGAGAATTGGATTAAGATAAACACACCTTCACCGTTGAGCCTTATTGGCATGCTTTATGTTTTAGGTTGTTGAGCCAGCAACATTAGCTTTCATCCTTGCCCTCCATTTGCCATGGTGCATTTATTTTGAACAATGAATAATCAATATTAGAAATTATACTCAGGCCAAAATAAAGTACCACAATACATATAAGAGCATTTAATAAGAGTATAAACTCGAATCATATTCCAGGCAAGTTATGTTGATTGACGAACAAGACCAATACACTTCCAAAACTGGAGCATGTGAGGATGTGACATTTCATTTCATAGGATCAAATAACCAATAGTAATGTTGTAGTGACACTGATCAAACTAGCAACATTTCATATTGTCATAGTACTACGTTTTTGTTAAATGATGCTAATAAGCATAAGTGCATAATGAAGTAGAAATATTAATTCAATCTGGAGGCCAACAATGAGTTTTAGTTTAAAAGTGACTCTGAACTAAAGTTCATGGTTTGAAAATGTAATAAACTCATAAAAAATGGGTTAATAGTAATATTGTGAGCAACTTGCATATAAAACCATTACAGAGACATGAGATTAGAATATAAAACATGACAATACAAGTGGCCTGCATCTGCACTTGATTTAATCATTTTAATCTTGACATGCACAAACATGTTATTACAATTATAGCAAATAAATGGAATACTCCAAGTAAATAATGGAAATAAAGAAATATTTTATGGGGAAGTGATTGGGCATAAATGTACCGAGCTAATAGGCAATGAATTTTGTTGGAAAGATCATCTCAACTTAAATGTTAAGTAGTGATACAAGGACCCACCAAGGCAATAGCAGCATCAGCATGACCCACTTCTCTACCTCATTGGCGTGGCCCACAAACCAACAGCGTGCCCCACAAGAAGGAGACATTCATCATGTGCTACCACTACTAAAGGATGGCTCTTCAGCCCTACCCTTGGCGTAAATGGCACCACCGCTCTAGCAGAACCCATGCCGAATCACCCCGCTAACCCTCTCTCTCCACTATCGCATTAAATGCTAGCCTACCAAGGGAGTGGGAGGTATTAAATGCCCTGACGGCAGGAAAAACCCCTAGGCGGCTTACCACTTACATAAACTCAATTGGTGGGCCCCGCATATCATCATTGCATTCACCACTATAAATAGCAAGTTCACTCCCACATTTGAGGTAACTATTCCACACATTTATTATTTCACATCTGCTTTCTAATCCCCTCTAACTTAAGCATCGAAAGGTCTTTGCTGGAAACCTCGGCTGAAGACTTGTTTTGCATGACTACCGAAGACCATAGAGGAAGCTGAAGGCCATAGACATAACCCAACATTCCACATTGATACCAAATTAGTGCGTTGAGCATGGAGCGCAATAAGCCCCATGGCTACTCCCCCAAACAAACCTAGCAAGCCCTTAGAAATTCCCAGAACCGTTCTATTTTTAGACACACCAAAGCCAGGCGATAAGGTTGGAACCTCCGGCCCGGCAACGTAGAAGCAAACGCCAAAAGTGACGGAAGAGCATCCCTCCATCAAGAGGGAAACCATTAAAGAAAGAAGGAGGAGGAAGGCTAACGAGAAAGATGTTATGGCCATGTTGGTTAAGCAAGGAGAACAACAAACTGTGGCTATGGCCCTTACACATAACATGATGAATGAGATATTGCACTCGCGCAAAGAGGAGCAGGAGATGTTCAGAAGGTTATGTAGGGAAAGATAGTTGAAAAAGGCAGAAATGCTGCTAGTGATGGAGAGGTCGCAGTCGATGACAGCCCATAACCGCTCCCGCTATGCATATAACTGATCCCTGACCACGGAGGAAAGAAGGACCGCCGTCGATAAAGGGAAGGCCAAAGTAGATCCCTCTAGCTAAAGGAACTTGGAGCGCTTAGAGTAGGATAGTAGGAGCCTTACACGTGAGGAGGAAAGAAGGATGCTAAGACCCCTAAGTGACGAGGATAGTTCAATAGAGTCAGGGTGAAGAAGGCCCATCGAGGCTCGCCTGCGTTTGCACTAGGAAGACCTAGATGAGGTGGTGGCCAGGCGGGCTGATGCGCTGTTCGCAAAGAGGGGCATTGAGGCTGCCATCCATGACATTGCTAGCATTGCTTCACCCTATAGCTAGGGATGGCAACGGGCCAGATCTGGACCGGGTCCAGCTTGGACTCGGTCCGGATCCATTTGAATGTATTAGACCCGGATCCAACCTAGATCCGTTAGATCCATAATTTTAGGATCCAGATCCAGATCCAACGGATCAGAGTAATGGATCCAAAATTGGTTCATGTAATTAACATCAAATTCTTAGTTTTAGTTTCCATACTTGTACATTTCACCTTATTTTAAATAGTTTACATGCTCATTTAATTATGTTCATGCAATTGGACTTACATGGATCTCAAATAATATTAACTATCCAATATTTTTGAGGTAAATAATAAATAAAAAAGTACAATTAATCTTTAATTACAGATCCGGGTCCGGATCCGGGTTTCCTTGTAAAATTCGGACCCGTTGGACTAGGGATGGCAACGGATCTTGGATCCGGATCCATTTTTTAGGATCTAGATCTTAATTTTATAGATCGGTCAGATCCGGATCCAGGAAAACGGATATGGATTCGGGTTCGGATTTTACAATGAATCCCGGATCCAAACCCGGATCCATAATTAAAGATTAGTTGTACTTTTTTATTTATTATTTACCCCGAAAATATTTGATAATTAATATTATTTGAGATCCACGTAAATCTAATTACATGAACATAATTAAATGAGCATGTAAACTATTTAAAATAAGGTGAAATGTACAAGTATGGAAGCTAAAACTAAGAATTTGATGTTAATTACATGGACCTGTTTTGGATCCGGATCCGTGGGATCCGTTGGATCTAGATCCTAAAATTATGGATCCGATAGATTCGGGTCGGATCTGAGTCCAATATATTCAAACGGATCCGGACCAGGTCCAAGATGGACCCGTTTCGGATCCGGCCCGTTGCCATCCCTATCTTGGACCCGGATCCGATGAATCTATAAAATTAAGATCCAGATCTTAAAAAATGGATCCGGATGCATGGATTCAGACCGGGTCTAGGATTCGTTATCATCCCTACCTACAACCCTCACCTTCGCAAAGAGAAACTCTCCAAAGGATTTAAGCAACCGCGCCTACGAGAATATTCCGGGGTGGGCGACCCCAGCGCCCACATCCGCTACTACCGCCAATGCATGGAAGCGGCTGATATTACTGATGCAATGCTATGCAAGCTTTTTCCCACCACTCTGATAGTGCTAGCTACCCATTGGTCTGAAAGCCTGAAGCCAGAATCACCGACTAGTTTTGACATGATGGACAAGAGCTTCGCCCTCTACTTCATCATGTCTATTCCCCCTAAAAGCACAATCCAGGACCTGTAGATAGTTCGACAGAGAGTGGATGAGCCTTTGGGTGATTTCGTGGAGAGATTCTAGATGGTGGTCCTAGAGATTAGAGATTGCAACATCGACGTAGCGGTCGAAGCTCTTGCCAGGAACTGTAGACGTGCACACTTACAGATATCTTCACCGAGAGGCTAATCACCTTGGCCACGTTGATGTAAAAGACCTAAAAGTGGGTACACTAGAAGACCCATAAGAGGAACACTAAGCAAATTGATACCCCCACGAGGGAAGATTCTGTAGGAGGAAGGAAGTTCTATTATGGATAGAAAAGAATGGAGAGACATCCGCTATCCCCCAAGGTTGAAGTACAAGGGTAAACCAGGGACTTATTATGATTTCCACAAGAGCGAGGGTTATAATACGGAAGATTGCCATAAACTAGCAAGGGAGCTGAACAAAAGAGTAGTCGATGGGAAGATCAACCAGTTTCTACAGAATCCGTCGAGGGATCAATAACATGATAAAGCAAAGAGACCCCCTCGGTAAGAAGAACCACAATCAACTGCACGAGGCTATTAACAGCCTCAAAGGAGAAATGATGAACCTACTCCCCGAGGTGTCATCCATGACATCGTCAGAGTCCTCACTTAGAAGAAAAGAAAGAGTGGGAAAGCACCTTCGACTATGACTGTTGGTTAATCAAGATAATAATTGAAAATGCAAGGCTACAAGGTGGAATTTCAAAATTTAAAATTAATCTAAAAGGATCTTCTAAGCATTCTATGATTGATAAAATCTAAGTTGAAATTTTCTACAAAGGCCAATAGGTTTATAAAACTTATAAAAGAAACCCTAGCATCTAAGTTTAAAACATTACCAATTGATGCGTACTTCTCTCTTCAATTTGGATGCAGCATTCACTTAGAGCAATTTGGCAGAACTTTGTGAGCATAAGCCTCCAAAAAAGGGTAGCCTCCATGATTGATTCGCACAGATCTTCACCGACCAAAACCTCGTTGAGGTAGAACCCGTTAGTAGACAACAGCTACTAGATCGCTCGAAGACCAACCCGAAAATATAAACTGAGAAGGCTCACTTCAAAATAGAAAGTGCTATCTAAAGAATTCTTCATTGCTTTGAGAAACTCTTAGAAGATCTCACACAACTCATGAAGAAAGAGATGTCGAATTTAGAGAGAAAGGCAGAGCTGAAGTGTGGAATGATGAGAGAAGGGGGAGGGGGAGTTGTAGACTACCCCTCAAATACGATTTGGGATGTTCCCATCCAAAAAATGGGTCAGCCACGTTGGTCCCTTGGACCCGTGGGCTGACCCGCAACTGCCTCCACAAGGTAAGCCCTAGCGAGCTTGGGCTTGTGGGCTTACCCCGCGCGCTAGCAGCCCGTAAGCTGCTCATCTCGCGGGGCAGCCGTGCAGGCCCCACTGCCAACATATAGTGTTCATTTGGGGCCCACTCACAACAGGAAAAATTCCCTTGCTTCGCTTCGTGCAATTCCCTATTTTCTCTTTTATTCCCTTTAATTATTAATTTGGTCTAACCAATTAATAATTAATCTGATGATTTTGACATCCTCAATATTCTCGACATAGATCTAGTCTATAGGTTCTTTACTTAGTTTGGTAAAGATCCAAAGTGTGTGACCTCATAGGATCCCGAAGTATAGAGCCGCTAGAGGTTAACCTAAACTTGGCTTCCCATCTAGGAACCTTTAGGCTCACTATTACATACCGATATGGAACCCGATAACTTTAGATGATCGAATGGGCTTTCTAGCAAAGGCGTATGATCCCCCAATACTCGAAACGTCATGTGCTTGTGACTTGATTCGGTTTTGCAATAGAAACCAATACAATACACTCCTTCCATCAGGTTAAGTACCATTCAATGTAATGAGCTCAGATTAAGTGTTAGCTCATATAATAGCCGTACCTATCCTGGAATTAGACTTGTTCATGAAGAACACCACTCACTATAATGTATTACGATTGACTAGAAACCCGATATATCAATCTTATACTTTGATTAGAGGTTTATGAGTGTGTCTCTTTAACAAGGGGCCCTAAGATACATCTCCCATTATATCACTATATCAGGAGCGATGGATCCCATCTTGACTACTCGACTTACCAACATGTGATCATCACTATACTCGTAATCACCCGTATCATTCTAATTGCCAGGGTATGAATAAGTATGACCCAAAGTATAACAATTCCTACATAAGGTGATCAATATCTTAGGTCTGAGGATACTTGTACTGCTACTGTTATAAGACATGGCACCAACACATGTATATAGTAATTTTCAAGTGTCTCTCTTATAGCGATCTCCAATGTATTACCCGAATACATTCATGTGTTACTCAAGGTACCACCTTCAGCTCTTGAAATTGGCTGCTTAAATCTAATCCAACGAGTAAGCCTACACATGCTAGTCTTTCTACTTCATTGATGTCCAGTCTCAATGAAACTATGACTAGAGATATTTAGACTAATCATAATAACATGTATGTGCAGTTCTCACACCACATAGCTCCCCCTATGTCCTTGCACTTTTACACTATGAAGTAGTCACAGACTTTGTCTTATCAATGCGCATATACATAACATTATACATATATGAAAGATACATAAATAAATAAAAGCATTGATAAAAAATAAAGATGCCTTTAATAATAATAATGATACAAAACTGTTTTTACATTATAACTAATTAAGATATATCATCCTAATTACCTCTAGGGCATACATCATGTCTAACAATCTCCCACTTACACTAGAGCCAATTGCCCATGTGATTCATGCTATACTCGTTAACATGCTGGTCATGCTTAACTTGAGTCAATGGCTTAGTTAGCCCATCCGTTAGATTCTGATTCATTGGGATGTATTCTAAGCTTATATCCTTTCTAGCTGCTATCTCCTGAATTAGATGGTATTTTCTAAGTACATGTCCTTTTCTCTAATGAGATCGTGGTTCCTTTGCTTGAGCAATAACCCCTTTGTTATTGTAATAGATCAAAACTGGATTTACAATGCTGGACACCACACCGAGATCACCAATAAATCCCTTTAACCAGACAACTTGCTTAGATGCTTCTGAAGTAATTATGTACTCAGATTCTGTGGTTGAATTAGCAGTTGTATCCTATTTGAAACTTTCCAAACAATTGCCCCTTCATTTAGCATAAACACATACCTCGATTAGGACTTATAATCATCCCTATCAGACTGAAAACTCACGTCGATGTATCCCTTTATAGAGAGATCACCTTTTCCATGTACCAAAAACAAATCCTTAGTCCTACGTAAGTACTTAATGATATTTTTAATAACCATCCAATAAATCTCACCTAGGTTAGATTGAATTCTACTCATGATGCTCAACGCATGTGAGATGTCAGGCTGAGTGCATACTATAGCATACATGATGGATCCTATCACTGAGGCATAGGGTATTCCATTCATGCGTAGTCTCTCCTCTTGTGTCCTTGGATACTCAGATTTAGAAGAGTTAATTCTATGAGACATTGGGAGATAACCCTTTCTTGACTGCTCAAGGTTAAATCTAGCTAAAACCTTATCTATGTATTTACTTTGGGAAAGACCTAGAAGCCTTCTAGATCTATCTTAGTAGATCTTTATACCAAGTATAAAACCTACTTCTCCAACGTCTTTCATGGAGAACTTTTTTGACAACCATGACTTAACTGTCTGGAGAAAAGGAACATCATTTCCTATAAGCAATATGTCATCGACATATAATACAAGGAAAACGATGTACTCCCACTAGCCTTCTTTTATACATGATAAGTGTAAAATTACACTTATTATCATGATAATTTTAATTATAAAATGATATGGTTTTACTTCATTTTATACTTCATATAAAAGATTTCACGTGGTATGTAGTTCTTTTTTATGCAAATGCAGAAACTAGGTGAATCTTGGGAGTAAATGATCAAAAGTGGAATTCGATGTAAAAAGAGTGAAAAAGGTACAAAAACATGCATGGAATACAAGGATCTGGCTTAGGATCGGAGTTGTCAAAGATTGTTGCGAAGAAGAAACATGAGGAAAAAGACATGTCAAGATCGTGCCACCTATTGGCGGTCACTACTTGTTAATCTTCATAAATAGAAAGTTACAAATCATTATTCATGATAATGACATGTGATTCATGGTCATGAATTGTGACGATTATTGGTTATCTCTATTAAACTACCAACCGACAGATAATAACGATCAACCGCCATCAATTGCCAACTGAAAAGACACCTTTTGGAAGCTAACCAATCATAAAAAGGTGCCTTTCCATTGTGGATGAGGATGAATCTTTGCATCCAATCATATTAAAATAATGCAACCCTTCACCAAATGGACATGACTCTTCGCTTAGATAGATACAACCCTTCGCACTCTATAAATAAGGTTCAAATCACACTATTTTCGCAGGATAGAGTATGGGCAATGAATAGTAGTATGCGTGATACACATTAGAGAGTGAAAATAGTATATATTTCACTATGTTCAAAGTCTTAGTGAGAAAAATGTATAAGTGATTCAATTCTTATTTCAATCACTATATTTCTACACAAATTTGAGCGTTTGTTGTATGAGTGTAATTGCAAAGAACTTATCAATAAAAGTTTTCATTCTTCAACATTCTTTTATTCGATATTCACAAAGAATACCATCCTAGCGGTGGTTTTGTACTATTCAAAACCGAATTCAAAGTAGACGTAGGAATTGACAAATCCCATTAAAGAGTGGATACGGTTTGATAAACTTTAGGTTTCACTTGCATACCTTACAACTTTACTTTGTTTTCTACTTATACTTTTTATTTCAAAATTTATGGTATGTCTATGTGTCATAACGAGTATTTCATCTTGCATCATTTCTATTAATTAAGTTATATGCTTTTGAGTTAACTTTAAGAGTGATTTCGGGGTTAACAGGATTGTGTATAATCACTAGATCTGTGATTATAATGCTGTTTAGTGAGCCAACATTTTTGGAATGGTAACTTGCTAAATATGGCTATGCGAGAGCTACCCTTACTAAGCATAGTATTATAGTTATCCAGGTTCTTATAAGTGTCATAATTTGTTTACCCTAGACTTAGAAAAGTCATCTCATGTGTTGCTCTGTGATGAATTATTGAATATTAGGGTGTTTAGAATAGTATTTATTGAAGTTATCTAGTGTACGAAATATTCTTGATGATTTTGCATGTTTTTCACTACTTGTTCTTAGGAAACATCTATATATTTTACTTCTCTAGTTTGTTCATACATCTATCTATTTATCCATCTATCATCCAAACCCTCTAATCAAATTATCTTATTTCATTTGTTCCATAACTCTAGTTGGTCTTTAAAACCGAATTCCTTCCCTGTGGGATCTATATCTTTTAAAACTACCTCGAAACTGTATACTTGTAGTGGTCACCATTTTCCTATTTGATAAGCAGTATTGATAACACCTATTCATATTTTGAACTTTTTATCTTATCGGTAGAAAAGTGGAGAACAAGGTTTTTGGCACCATTACCGAATATAAGCCTATAGGAACGAGTATAGTCAAAATCTTGCGATCAAGTTTTTGGCACCGTTGCCAGGGAAGGTAAGTGCGTTCTAGAGATTAAATTGCTGGAGAACGGGCAATTATATCTATAAAAAAGTTATTATTTATTTTTTAATTTTGTTTTTAGTTTTTAAATATTTATATTTTATTATCAACATATTTTTCTTGCTTATTCAGTGAGTTTTCTTTCTAGCGTGTGCATGCCAAGTACGCGTAGTTCGGGAGAAAGTTTGGTATCTTTAGGATAAAAAATAGAACAATTTGGTAGGACAAGGAAATAGAGAAATAAGAGACAAAGAAGAAGTATGGCTGATGAAGATCAACCACAGAATGATCAACCTCAACCAAGGCTCATGAATTATGTTGTTCCGACCATCAATGGTAACAATTAGGGGATTGCTAGACCACTAATTAATGCAAATTAGTTTGAAATCAAGCCAGCAATACTTCAAATAATTAGCAATAATGCGAAATATTATGGTCTACCCAATGAAAATCTGAATGCTCACAATGCAAACTTTCTAGAAGTCTGTGATACTTTCAAAATGCACAATTTTCCTGATGAAGCAGTTAAACTTCACTGATTTTCATCTACGCTCAGTGATAAAGCGAAAGTTTGGTTGAACTCATTACCCCTAAATTCAATCACCACTTGAAATCAATTAGCCCAAGCCTTTCTGACTAAATATTTCCCTTTAGCCAAAACCACAAGACTCATTAAAGAAATCACTTCTTTTACTTAAAAGGATAGTGAATCCTTATACAAAGCCTGGGAATGTTATAAAGAACTTCATCAAGTTTGTCTCCATCATGGTTTACCCTAGAATGTGATTTTGAAAACTTTCTACAATGGAATAAATCATGCAACAAGAGGAGGGAATGATGCTATGGCTGCGGGATCTCTTATGAAGAAACCTACTCAAGAAGCCTTTGATATTTTGGAAGATATGGCAAATAATAATAGTATGTGGCCAATGGAGAGAGCACAAGTAAGTACTACTACTCCTACTCATTCGCATGTTGCATCAACATCTTCTAGTTTTGTTAAAAAGGTCAATGAAATAGACCCTATTTCTGTTATGCAAGCGCAAATATCTGCATTATCTCATAAGATAGATAATATGCATATAATTAAGAGTAACCCTTTGACATGTGAAAATTGTGGTCAAATCAAACACATTGCTTTTGAGTGTAACTTTAACCCATGTGTAGGGGAACAATTAAGTTATATTTAAAGTCAAGGGAATTCTTATGGCAATAATGGAAATAATTATAGGAGTTCTAATTGGAAGTATGGTGATAATCAACAAAAGAATTATCAGAGTACTGATAGAATAGGGCAATTAACAAGTAAGATAGATAAGTTTCTAGAAGGAGTTTGTTATAAACAATCAGAATCTGAGGAATGTTACAAGAAGTTAAAGAATAAGATGGATCAAATGTTTAAAAATCAATCATCTTCCTTTCATAATTTGGAGATACAAGTTGGTTAATTAGCAAATGCTATTCCATCTAGAGGAAAAGGCCATTTACCTAGTAACACAGATGGAAATCCTAAGGAAAATGTGCATGCTATAGCCCTTCATAGTGGTAAATTACTAGACAAACCAAATCCTTCGGGTATGCTTTCTAATGATGTTGTTGAAGTGCCAGATGATTATCCGAGTAAATCCAATGATAAAGCAGGAGAGGATGAACAACCTAAATCCAGAAAGGTTAATCCCCCTCAACCAGCATTTCCATAAAGAATGAAGAAGAAGAATGGGGATAAGCAATTCACATAGTTCATCAACAAACTTAAAGGTTTGGAAATCAATATTTCATTCATTGAAGCCATTACACAGATTCCAAACTACGGTAAGTTTATTAAAGTACTTTTATCTCATAAGCATAGTTTAGAAGGAATATCGAAAGTATCTTTAACTGAAGATTGTAGCAAAATAATAACTCAATATAGCAAAATAATAACTCAATAAACTTAAAGATCTAGGAAGTTTCACAATACTGTGTAAACTTGGAAACATTTCCTTTCGAAAATGTTTATGTGATCTTGGGGCTAGTATAAATCTTATGCCTTTATCAATCTTCAAAGAGTTGAAGCTTGATGATGAAGTTAAAAAGACAATTATGGTCTTGTAATTGGCCGACTAGTCTATTAAACGTCCTTATGGCATAATTGAAGATGTGCTAGTTAAAGTGGATAAATTTGTTTTCCCAACAGACTTTGTTGTGCTAGATTTTGCATATGATGAAAAATGTCCTATAATCTTAGGAAGACCTTTTATGCATACTGGCAAAGCATTGATAGATGTGTCGGAAGGTAAAATTAAGTCAAGGATAGGTGATGATATTGTTGAATTTAATATGGATAATGCTAATAAATATCCAATGGATGAATGATTGATGCATGCATCCAAGAAGTTGTTAAGTTGGATTTCATCCATGAATATGAATTTAAGGGCTTCAAAAACTCCATTGATCACTAAATCTCTTATGATTTCCTAAAATATATAATATTATATAGTAGTATATTTTATTTGTTTGTGTGTATTTTAAGTTAGTCTGTTTATTTTAAGAAAAGAAAAGAACAAAAATTTTTGGACGACCGCGAGATGTATCGTGCTCGTGAATTAAGTTTTCAAAACTTTCTGTTTCTGTATGGAGAAAGTCACGATCGTGACTGGTGCGAATTTACAGCTGTTATTGCTATAACGGCTCTATTTCCAATGGTTATAATTGAATATATCCATTGAAACAACCATAATTACCCAAATTTCCTATATATATAACTACTTTCCTAAGTGTTTTTCACAAATCAATTACTCTTTTACACAAACACAAACTCTTACAACATGTTTTCTCTATTTTTTCCAAATCAAACACAAATCTTTCTTTCTTGAATTCAATGGCTCCCAAGAAATTTGCAGCAACTAAGGGGAAAAATGAATTGGTCAACCAACAAAATAAGTATGGATGCCCTTTTCCAATTTATAGTGAAGAAGAAGTTGAAAGATACTTAAGAATGAAGAACTTTGATTTCCTAGGTACACTTTTCTACGATCCTATTTTTGCTATTGATGCTGGGATTCTTGTGGAAGTAGAAAGTTATTATCACAATTTGGATTGGAGAAATTTGTGAATATGCGATTTCCATTTATCAAGGGATGGGTCCTCGAGATTTTGGTTACTGTTACGGAAGATGGGATCTTTTTGAAGAGGAAATTTAGGAGTGAAGGGGAAGAATATAAGTTTACCTTAATGGATTTGATTAAGTGGTTTAATTTGGGAGAAACCTATGAAGAGATTGAGAAAGAAGAAGATTATGATTTAACGGATGTTTGGACTGGGTTAACGGGATTGGATCGATACGATGTCAAGAACTCGTCCAACAAAAACATTCAGAGTAATAGCCTTCTTTATCTATACAAGTTTATTTCTCAAAGTTTATTCTTCCAAAATGAAACTACAAAAGTGTCGATGAAAGACTTGGTTATATTGTAGTGCGCAATTTCACAATTATGGCCAAAGTTTCCGATGTATATGTTGGAATCCATCACTAGTCTTACTACACATAAAAAGGCTAGAGTTGGAGGTGCAAATATGATTTGAGGGATTATTTTGGGTGCAAAGAACAAACTACAATATCAATATAGTCCAAGAGGAAAATTTAACTTTATGGGAGAAGTGTATATGAAGAGAGTAGGATTGGTAAAAGAAGACGAAGGAAAATTTACATTTTTACCATATGGAGTAAGGGTAAGGAAGCTAAGACCGATAGAAGGATCTACTTCTCGAGAAAATCCATTCGATGAAGATAATAAAGAGGTTCAAATTGGAAGTAATGAATCAAGACAAGCCTCCAGGAGTGCACATGATACTTAGAGAGAAAAGTTCGTAAAAGATGTTGACTAAGCATGCCTAGACATAACTTCCATACAGCAAGATGTTCATTAACTAATGAAATCCAACATTTCATTAAACCTCAAGTTGAATACATATTTCAGAATGAAGAATTTGGATATCTCGCCGAGTCCACCATATTCAAGTTCGAATGATTAAAACGGGTTCAATTTCTTTTTCTTTTATTTTCTTTTTATTTGTGTGTGATTAATTTAGATTTTTAATTTTATATAATCTTCCATAATGAGGACATTATGTTCTTTAGTGTGGGGGGGCATTTGTTGTAAAAAAAATCCCAAAAATCCAAAAAAATTAAAAAATTTGAAGAATTTGAAAATTTTTCTTGATTTTTGTGTTATTTATACATTATCCATACCTATACTATACTAACATTTGTTCCAAGGTTATTTTGAGTGTTAGGTATTTTATGTTTAATGTTAGTTCATATTTCGAACAAAGTGTTTCGAGTATGACCACACGTTGAGAGTGCGAGCATTTTAGCACAACATTTAGCATTTGGCAAGGATGAGTTGTGAGTAACATTCAAAAAGAAACATTCCAAGTAAGTTTCGATATATATTTCAATGCAACATAAATTAGTATAAGTTATATAGCTTTAGTTTAATACTACTGATAAGTTTTAAGTGGAGTAATATTAAGTAATGTTCTTACTATGAGTTTTATATTCAATTCTCAAATACGTCCTATAAGTATTGAGTGTGTCTAAAGTGTTGGGAAACTATAACCATAATACTTTGAAAGTGATTAATAAAGGATGAGGGTATTAAGAGAGAAAAAAATAAAAGAAGGAGAGGATAACCAATGAGTTGTACAAAAGGTGAGGAATGGTACGGAGCAGAAACTGCAACCATTCAATGACTGAAAAAAGAAAAAGTAGCATAGCATGAAAAATGGGTGCAAAGTACAAATCTGTACTTAAAAAACATATGCTTAAAAGAAAAAAATGATGAGAGAAAGTGGTATGGAGCATAAAATGCAACACCTAAAAAAAGGGGAGAGTGGTATGGAGCATAAACTGCAACCACTAAGAGTGTTTTTAGCATCCTAGGTTAACTAAAAATGCCTTGAGATCAAACTTTCCAAAGTGTGCTCCCTTTGTCCTTTATACTTTATACTATACTTGAGAGAAGGAAATATTCGAGTAAGTATATAACACTTATATGAAGACATAATTCGGTTGACCCCCCATTCAGAGCAAAGGTATGCAACTGACTATATAAATTGCACATTACTAATTTGTGGGAAATTTTGAAATTTTACTTAAACTTTATGCAACGTGGGAATATGATACTCACTATGATAGTCTTTTGCCAAATGAGGTACGAACTTGAATACTATTTTATACACTTCTGTTGTGTTTACCTTGAGGACAAGGCAAAAGTTAAGTGTGGGGGTGTGATAAGTGTATAATTACACTTATTATCATGATAATTTTAATTATAAAACGATATGGTTTTGTTTCATTTTATACTTCATATAAAAGATTTCACTTAGTATGTAGTTGTTTTTTATGCAAAGGCAGAAACTAGGTGAATCTTGGGAGTATAATGATCAAAAGTGGAATTCTATGTAAAAAGAGTAAAAAAGGTGCAAAAAGATGCATGGAACACAAGGATTTGGCTTAGGATTGGAGTTGTCAAAGATTGGCAAAGTTGCAAAGAAGAAACACAAGGAAAAAGACATGTCACAATCGTGACACCCATTTGTGGTCACAACTTGTTACTCTTCATAAAAAAAAAGTTACAAATCATTATTCACGATCGCGACATGTGATTTATGGTCGCGACTTGTGACGATTATTGGTTATCTCTTTTCAACTACCAAACGCTAGATAATAACGATCAACCACCATCAACCGCCATCAACTACCAATCTAAAAGACACCTTTTGGAAGTCAACTAATAATAAAAAGGTGCCTTTCCATTATGGATGAGGATGAATCTTTGCATCCAATCATATTGAAGTGATGCAACCCTTCGCCAAATGGATATGAATCTTTGTTTGGATAGATGTGACCCTTCACACTCTATAAATAGGGTTCAAATCACACCAACTTTGCAGGATAGATTATGGGTAATGAATAGTAGTATGCGTGATACATATTAGAGAGTGAAAATAGTATAGATTTTGCTACGTTCAAAGTCTTAGTGAGAAAAATGTATGAGTGATTCGATTCTTATTTCGATCACTATATTTCTACACAAATACGAGCATTTATTATATGAGTGTAATTGCAAAGAACTTATCAATAAAAGTTTTTATTCCTCAACATTCTTTTATTCGATATTCACAAAGAATAGCATCCTAGAGGAGGTTCTGTATGAGTCAAGACCGAATTCAAAGTAGATGCAGGAATTGCCGGAATTGATGACTCCTATTAAAGAGTGGATATGGTTTGATCAAATTTAACTTTCACATGCATACCTTACAACTTTACATTGTTTTCTTCTTATACTTTCTATTTCAAAATTCATAACGAGTATTTTATCTTGCGTCATTTTATTAATTAAGTTATATGCTTTCGAGTTAACTTTAAGAGTGATTTCAGGGTTAACAAGATTGTGTATAATCACTGGATTTGTGATTATAACGTTGTTTAGTGAGCCAACATTTTTGGAATGGTAACTTGCTAAATATGGCTATGTGAGAGTGACCCGTACTAAGCATAGTATTATAGTTATCCAAGTTCTTATAAGTGTCATAATTCATTTACCCTAGATTTAGAAAAGTCATCTCATGTGCTGCTCTACGATGAATTATTGAATATTAGGGCTTCTAGAACCCTATTTGTTAAAGTTATCTAGTGTACGAAATATTCTTGATGATTTTACATGTTTTTCTCTACTAAACTTGTTCTTAGGAAACATCTATATATTTTACATTTCCTCTAGTCTGTTCATACATCTATCTATTTATCCATTTATCATCCCAATCAAATTATCTTATTTTATTTGTTCCGTAACTCTAGTTGGCCTTTAGAACCGAATTCCTTCCCTATGAGATCGATATCTTTTAAAACTACATCGAAACTGTATACTTGTAGTGGTCACCATTTTTCTATTTTATAAGCAGTATTAACAACACCTGTTCGTATTTTGAATTTTTTTATCTTATAGGTAGAAAAGTGGGGAAAAAGGTTTTTAGCACCATTACCGAATATAAGCCTATCGAAACGAGTATAGTCAAAATCTTGCTATCAATACACAAGGCTCATTAGCGTTTGACACAAAACCAATTTCTCAGATTGTCTCGTCAAACCTAATATTCCAACTCCTTGATGCTTGCTTAAGTCCATAAATAGACTTCTGCAACTTGCATTCTTTCGAGCCATAATTGGATGTAAAACCCTAGGGTTGTGCCATATACACATCCTTGTCCATATTCCCGTTAAGGAATTCTGTTTTCACATCCATCTGCCAAATCTCATAATTGTAATGAGTGGCGATGGCAAGGAGTATCCTGATAGACTTTAGCATGGTTACTGGTGAAAAGGTTTCATCATAGTCAATTCCTTCTTTTTGACTATAACCTTTTGCAACCAGCCTTGCTTTATAGGTAATTACGTTACCGTCCATGTCGATCTTCTTCTTGAAAACCGACTTGCATCTTATGGGCTTAATCCCACTAGGAGCATCAATCAAGTTCCAAACTCGATTTTCATACATGAAGTCCATCTCTGACCTCATGGATGCAAACCATTTATCAGACTCTGAGCCTTCCATTGCCTCCTTGTAAGTCTTGGGCTCATCATCTTCCATACGAAAGAGATGTTTATCATTAGTGATGAGAAACCCGTATCACTAGGGAGCGATTAGAGCTTGACCTGACCTACGCAATGTCGGTGTTATAATATGTTGTTCCATGCTTACACTTTCTTGTGTAACAGGTGTAGGAATAATCAGTTAATTGTCTATTTGATCTTCTTGAGTGGCTAGCTCAAGATTACTTCCTCTAGCTTTCACAAGTATATGCTCCTTTTCGAGGAATTAAGCATTTCAGGAAACAAGGTCTTTTTATTCCTTGGGATCATAAAAGGTGTACCCCATAGTTTCCTTAGGGTAACCTACAAACATACTCCTATCAGACTTAGCACCTAGCTTATCTGAACTTATCCTCTTTACATAAGCAGGACATCCCTAAACTCTCAGGTGAGAAAGAGCTGATTTCTTACCATACCACAATTCATATGGTGTTTGCTCAACTGATTTAGAGGGCACTCTATTTAGAATATAAACTACGCTCTTAAGTGCATGACCCCAAAAGGATCTGCTGAGTTTTGCTTGGCTCATCATGGACTGAACCCTATTGAGTAGGGTTCGATTCCTCCTTTCTAACACTCCATTGTGTTGGGTTGTATAAGGAGGTGTCCACTAGGATAAAATATCATTATCCCTTAGATAATCTTGAAACTCTTGGCTTACATAGTCATCGCCTCGATCAGATCGAAGGGTCTTGATACTTTTCCCAAGCTGTTTCTCTACTTAGATTTTGAACTCTTTAAATTTGTCAAAACTCTAAGACTTGTGCCTCACAAGGTATAGATAAACATATCTCGAATAATCGTTTGTTAAGGTTATGAAGTAAGCAAAACCCTTGTATATCTTAACACTCATTGGACCACATACATCAAAATATATTATTTCCAAGGTACTAGTGGCACACTAACCTTTTCCTTTGAAAGGTTTCTTAGTCATCTTCCCCTTTAAACAAGGTTCGCACGCATCGTAGGATTCCCATTCCATTTGGCCCAAGTCACCATATTTGTGTAACTTAGTTAAGCGAGTCTCATTTATATGGCCTAGGTCATAATGCCATAAGTATGAGGATTTCTCATTCTCTAATATCTATTTCTTAACAATGTTCATATTTAGAATTTCAGTTTCAGTATCTAGAACATAAATGCCATCAATAGATATTCCACAAGTATAAAGAACATTATGGCATCGAATTTGACAATTATTATTAGAAAATAAAATATCAAATCCCTCTATTGCTAAATGCGCAATAGAAATAATATTCTTAGTGATAGCAGGAATATAATAGTAATTGTTCAAAACTAAAACTAGGCCACTAGGCAAACAAAGGCTATATGTCCCTACAGCTGTTGTAGCAACCCATGCTCATTTCCAACTCTTAGGTCAGTTTCCCTCTTTGCAAGCCTTCTACTGTTCCGCAATCCCTACACGGAAGTACAGATATGAGTACTACAACTAGTGTCCAATACCTAAGTAAACTCATAGGGAGCTGTAGAGAAACTCCCTATCATGGACATACCTGAAGTAGATGCCTTACTTGGTTTCTTCTTCACTTATTTAGAAATCAAAGCTTTGCAATCACGTTTCTAGTATCCGGGCCTTCCGCACATGAAACACATTCCTTTGGACTTCTCCTTTTCAATAACCACATTTTTGACCTTCCTGTTGATGGGTTTTAAACTTTTACCTTTGATGCAAGTTTTACTTGCCAAGGTACCTATTCCTCTAGCCCTTAGTCCTTCTTCAAAATTTCTAAGTTTCTTAATAAGCTCATATGTCTTTTTGGTCTTTCTTAACATAGATAATCTTTCACAAAAGGTGAATATTTATCAAACATATTTTCTATCATAATTTGTATGTCATGATTAGAATCTGTCTCAATTCCTATCTGACCCAATCTCCTTTAATACTAAAAGTATTTTATGCATCGCTCAATGGCCAGGATCCCATCATTTCTCCTAGAGGTATAGAAGAATCTCAATATTTCATTCCATTTAATTCTCATGCCCTCATGAAGTCCTTTGAGATGAATCAACATGGATTTTAGGTCCATATCTTCATGTTGTTTCTTAAGCTTCAGGGTCATGGTTTCGAGCATCACTAGTGACACCACGAAAGCATTGTCTTGTGCTTAAGATATTCATCTTTCTCTTGGATAGAAGCCTCAGCATTAGGATTGACTGGTTTGGGATTATCCATGGCATAATCAATGTGGCTTTTCTCAAGCTCCTTTTTAAGAGCATTGAATCAGTCGTCAAAATTGATCACTATCAATTTATTGTCAAGTATCAGATAGAGATTTATGTTCGGATTCATTGTTCTACCTAGATATATGATAGAATTTGTTTAGACATCAGTATATGTACATGCATATAATATAAGGTCTTTAATTATATACATAATTCCTACTATTTTTTCAACATTCAAATAGCCCCTTATATTTAAATTCAAGAAATTTAGTCCGACCAATTTTCCTTAGTAGGGAGCATCGACATCCGCTTATCATGAACCCCGCTATAGCAGGTCAAGCCATAACAAGACAACCATGATTAGAACCTGTTTGCATCTCATGAAAATGCTAATCCATTTGAGTTCTCTTTCTCGAGACGTGCGTACCCAATTGCATAACTCCTCAAATGTGTCTCAAATCTAGCATTAGCTCCAATGATATGAACAACAAATCCATTTTGGTTAAGGCATTATACCTATCTAGTCTCAAGACCAAACACATGTTAAGGGAAGGCATGTTGTACCTGTGCTTAAATTTGTTAATAAGGTTCGTATCACGACTTATGACAAGAAAACAATCTACCGCCTTAATGTAGTTGTAGGGATTTTATTGGTGTCGCTGGTTTCGCCCTAGTATAGGTCTTATACGATGGATATGATTATGATAATAATAATTTCAAGCTATTTGGAATTATTATCTCTAATGGAACATGCTCAAGACTAGTACATCTTAATCATTCAATTATACCAAGACTTCTTATAGCATGCAAAACAAACAAGGTCCATGTTTGAGTTCTTGCATCTATGTCTATAAGTTTTAATTTAACCACTTAAACCATGTTTGTAAAACAATATGTAGAATCTAATTCCCATACTAGAAATCAACTAAGTCATAAAAGTCCCTTGGGTACTCTTGAACCTAATACCAATGGAAATTTCGAGGTAGGAGAGGCCCCCTTAAAGTGAATGAGCAGCCAAGTCTAATTCTTGCCAAAATAACCATGGTTACTTCGATTCGTTGTACCACAAACAACTATGATTTAAAGATTTCATTCTTTAATTAAGTGAAGTACGAGACAACCCTCAATTAAAGCATTTACACGTGTGATAAAACATTGCTAATTTATATGATAATCACCTAGACTAAGTTTGAGCATAACCTTAATCTAGTTATCACATCATTTTCTATAATAGAAAATGAAACCTAAGTCTTGCATATCATACTTTAATCAATTCATAGAAAATATTAATTTCAACATATTATAATCAATCATTCATAGCATAAGGCAGGCTCTAATACCATTGCTGGTTAATCAAGACAGTAATTGAACATGCAATGCTGCAAGGAGAAATTTCAAAACGTAAAATTAACCTAAAAGGATCTCATAAGCATGCCATGATTGATATAATCTAAGTTGAAACATTCCATAAATGTCGATAGGTTTATAAAACTTATAAAAGAAAACTAGCATCTAAGTTTAGAATATGAGCAGTTGATGCTTGCTTCTATCTTCAATTTGGATGCGGCGTTCTGTTCGCAAGGTTTCGACTCTAATAACTTCTAGGATTTTTTATTTAATAATGAAGCCAAAAACCTTATCTCTCACTTTCCTACCGATAAGATATAAGTTCAAAATACGAATAGGTGTTGTCAGTACCGCTTATCTAAATAGAAAAATGGTGACCACTGCAAGTATACAGTTACGATGTAGTTTTAAAAGATATCGATCCCATAGGGAAGGACTAGCTGTAAAGATCAACAAGAAAAAAGGAATAAAGAAAATAAAATATTTTTGGATTTTAGTTGGGAGGATTAGAATGAAGAATGGACAGATATATGTATAGAAGATTAGAGATTCTAAATATATAGATTTTTCCTACGAAATAAGTATAGCAAAGGAAACATGCAAGTTCAACAAAGTTATTACGTTCACTAGACTAATTTAACATAATCGGTTCTAGACACTCAGATGTTTAATGATTCACCGCAGAGAAACACAAGAAATGACTTTTCTAAATCTAATGTAAATGAATTGAAATGATTATATAAACCTGGACAACAATATTACTACGCTTAGTACGGGTCACTCTCACATAGCCACATTTAGCAAGTTACCATTCCAAAAATGTTGGCTCAGTAAACAACGTTAAAATCACAGATCCAGTGATTATACATAATCTCGTTAACCCTGAAATTACTCTTAAAGTTAACTCAAAGGCATATAACTTGATTAATATAAAAGACTCAACATAAAATACACATTATGACACATAGACATATCATAAACTTCCGAATAGAAAGTATAAGTAGAAAGCAAAGCAAAGTTGTAAGGTATGCAAGTGAAAGCTAAAGTTGATCAAACCGTACCCACTCTTTAATGAGAGTCGTCAATTCCAGCAATTCCTACGTCTGCTTTGAGTTCGGTCTCGCCCCGTACAAAACCTTCGCTAGGATGCAATTCTTTGTGAATATCGAACAAATGAATGTTGAAGAATGAAAATTTTTATTCATAAGTGATTTGTAAGTACACTTATACAACAATCGCTCGAATATGTAGAGAAATCTAATGATCGAAACAAGGATTCAAATCACTTAAACATTTTCTTGCTAACACTTATGAACGTAGCGAAAACTAAATAATTTCACTCTCTATCTATGCACACACTATATCTCTCACTTTTTCTAATTCCAATGCCATGAAATTTGTGAGGTTTGGAGACCTATTTATAGAGTTTGAAGGGTTGCATTTATCCAAACGAAGAGTTGTGTCCATTGGTGAAAGATTGCATCACTTTATTTTGATTGTTTGAGAAGTTTTAAGCTTATCCATAATGGATAGGCATCTATTCATGATTGGTTGACTTCTGATTAGTGTCTTTTCATTGGTAGTTGATGGTGGTTGATCATTCTTATCTAGCGGTTGGAAGTTAAGAAGATTTGACCAAAAAACCATCCAAGCCATGACCATGATATACAAGTCGTGACCGTGAATCTTTGTTTGATAATTTTCTACTTCTGAAGTGTATCAAGTCATGACCACAAATTGTTGTCACGATCGTGAATTGTGTTTTTCTTCAGAATTCTTCTTGTAACTTCACCAATCTTCGAAAGCTTCGATCCTAAGCCAAATCTTTAAGTTCCACACATCTTTTCGCACCCTTTTCACTCTTTTTACATAGAATTCCACTTTAGATCATTTTACTCCCAAGATTTACCTAGTATATGCATTTACACCAAAAACAACTACATACAACGTGAAATCATTTATATGAAGTATAAAAATGACTTAAACTATAGTGTTTAGTGTGTAAAATTATATTGATAGTAAGTGTAATTATACACTTATCATACCCCCACACTTAACTTTTACCTTGTCCTCAAGGTAAATTCAACAAAAGTGTATAAATTGGTAATCAAGTTCATACCTCATTTGGCGAAAGACTATTGCAGTGAGTACCACATTCCCAAGTTGCATAAGATTCAAGTAGAAGTCCGAAATTTCCCACAAATTAGTAATGTGCAATTTATATAGCTTAGTTGCATACCTTGGTTTTTAATGGAGAGTCAACCGAATCGCATCTTCATATAAGCGTTATATGCATACTCGAATATTTCCTTCTCTTAAGCATAATATAAAGTATAAAGGACATAGAAAGCACACTTTGATTAATTTTCTCTCAAGGCATTTTTTAAGGTAACCTAGGATGCTAAAATACTCTCAATGGTTGCATTTTATACTCCATACCACTCTCCCCTTTTTTCAGTGGTTGAATTTTATGCTCCATGCCACTCTCTCATTTTATTCTTTTAAGCATATTTTTTTGAAGAACTTTATACTTTGCACCCATTTTTCGTTCTATGCTTTCTTCTTTTTTTCACTCATTGAATGGTTGCAGTTTCTGCTCCATACCATTCCTCACCTTTTGCATAACTCATTGGTTATCCTCACTTTCTTTTGATTTTTCACTCTTAATACCCTCATCCTTTATTGATCAATTTCAAAGTATTATGGCTATAGTTTCCCAACACTTTAAACACACTTAATACTTATAGGACTTATTCGAGATTTGCATATAAAAATCATAGTAAGAATACTATTAGATATTACTCCACTTAAACTTTTTGGAAGCATTAAACTAAAACTATATAACTTATACTAATTCATGTTGCATTGAAATATATATCAAAACTTACTTGGAATGTTGCTCTTAAATGTTACTCCCCACTCATCCTTGCCAAATTGATAAATGTTGTGCACTAACATCAAACTTGAAATACCTAACACTCATAATAACCTTGGACAAATGTTAGTAAAGTATAAGAATGGATAATGTATAAATAACAAAAAGTTTCAAATTCTTCGATTTTTTAAATTTTATTCAATTTTTTTAGATTTTTCAGGATTTTTACAAATGTCCCCCCACACTTAAAGAACACAATTTCCTCATTATGAGACATATAATAAAAATCAAAATTAAAAACTAGTCTAAAAATATGAAAAAGAAAAGTAAAGAGTAAACCCGTTCTATTGAGAGGGAGAATCTAGGGCCCTGTTGCGATCGCGAACACCTGTCACGATCGTGATTTCCTTCAAAACAAGAACAGAAGGTTTTGCTGTATAACTTCACAAGCGCAATCTATAGTCATGATTGTGACCTTCTTTAATCCTTCTTATTTCTTCAATTTTTAGACTTAGTACTTAGAAAAACTTAGAAAAATAAACGTATTAAATATAATTGCCCATTCTCTGGAAATTTGATCTCCAGAACGCACTTGCCTTCCCTGGTAACGGCGCCAAAAACTTGTTCGTAAGATTTCGACTCAAATAACTCTTAGGATTTTTTATTTAATAATGAAGCCAAAAATCTTGTCTCCCACTTTCATACCGATAAGATATAAGTTCAAAATACGAACAGGTGTTGTCAGTACCACTTATCTAAATAGAAAAATGGTGACCACTGCAAGTATACAGTTACGATGTAGTTTTAAAAGATATCGATCCCACAGGGAAGGACTAGCTGTAAAGATCAACAACAAAAATGGAATAAAGAAAATAAAATATTTTTGGATTTTAGTTGGGAGGATTAGAATGAAGAATGGATTGATATATGTATAGAAGACTAGAGATTCTAAACATATAGATTTTTCCTACGAAATAAGTATAGCAAATGAAACATGCAAATTCAACAAAGTTATTACGTTCACTAGACTAATTTAACATAATCAGTTCTAGACACTCAAATGTTCAATGATTCACTGTAGAGTAACACATGAAATGACTTTTCTAAATCTAGTGCAAATGAATTAAGATGATTATATAAACCTGGACAACAATATTACTATGCTTAGTACGGGTCGCTCTCACATAGCCACATTTAGCAAGTTACCATTCCAAAAATGTTAGCTCACTAAACATCGTTAAAATCACAGATCCAGTGATTATACACAATCTCGTTAGCCCCGAAACTACTCTTAAAGTTAACTCAAAGGCATATAACTTGATTAATATAAAAGACTCAACACGAAATACGGATTATGACACATAGACATATCATAAACTTTGAAATAGAAAGTATAAGTAGAAAGCAAAGCAAAGTTGTAAGGTATGCAAGTGAAAGCTAAAGTGGATCAAAGCGTACCCACTCTTTAATGGGAGTCGTCAATTCCTCCAATTCTTGCGTCTACTTTGAATTCGGTCTCACCCCATACAGAACCTCCGCTAGGATGCTATTCTTTGTGAATATCGAACAAACGAATGTTGAAGAATGAAAACTTTTATTGATAAGTGATTTACAAGTACACTTATACAACAATCGCTTGAATATGTAGAGAAATCTAGTGATCGAAACAAGGATTCGAATCACTTAAACGTTTTCTCACTAACACTTATGGACGTAGCGAAAACTAAATAATTTCACTCTTTATCTACGCACACACTATATCTCTCACTTTTTCTAATTCCAATGCCATGAAATTTGTGAGGTTTGGAGCCCTATTTATAGAGTTCGAAGGGTTGCATTTATCCAAACAAAGAGTTGTGTCCATTGGCGAAAGATTGCATCACTTCATTGTGATTGGTTGAGAAGCTTTAATCTTATCCACAATGGATAGGCATCTATTCATGATTGGTTGACTTCTGATAAGTGTCTTTTCGTTGGTAGTTTATGGCAGTTGATGGCGGTTGATCATTCTTATCTGGTGGTTGGTAGTTGAGAAGATTTGATAAAAAAAACCGTCCAAGTCGCGACTGTAATATACAAGTCATGACCGTGAATCTTTGTTTGACAATTTTCTGCTTCTGAAGTATATCAAGTCGCGACCGCGAATTGTTGTCACGACCGTGAATTGTGTTTATCTTCAAAATTCTTCTTGTAACTTCACTGATCTTTGACAACTTTGATCCTAAGTCAAATCTTTAAGTTCCACGCATCTTTTCACACCTTTTTCACTCTTTTTACATAGAATTCCACTTTAGATCATTTCACTCCTAAGATTTACCTAATATCTGCATTTGCACCAAAAACAACTACATACCACGTGAAATCTTTTATATGAAGTATAAAAATAACTTAAACTATAGTCTTTAGTGTGTAAAATTATATTGATAATAAGTGTAATTATACACTTATCACGTTCCCTACGGAGGAGGAGAAGCTTAATTTGTGAAAATTAAAATGCTTTCAATCGTTAATTATTGAGAAACCATCACAACCGTCCAAATTACATATTTTAATTTCTTTTATTAAAATTTAAACAAACGCACTTGTTTTTTCAACTAGAGCTACGTCAAATACCACATCGGATCCCAGGATTCAATGGCGTAGTTTTACTATTTTGAGGGGAGAGAGAGAACCTTTTAAATGATGAAGGGGCAATAGAACAATTGAGGCAAGTTAAGGAGGCAATCTATGTATTTGGCATAGTAGAATATATTCTCATGAGTAAATGAGGTTATATAATCAGATTTTAATCAGATCTCTTTGAGAGATGAACTTATAAACCATCTTTATTATATTGAAAGCACAACAAACCACTAAACTTTAGTTAAAGTCTAGTGGCTGAAAATGAATTGTATACTGAGTATTGCACCAAAAACTCCACTAGAGAGAGCTTACATGAGAAATGATTACAAAAGAAAAGAAGAGTAACCGAGAAGAAAAAGGGGGAAAAATCTAATAGAATTTAGGGCTTAACCAGCCTTATATAGCTGGTTGGTGAAAGTACTAAATAGCCATTTAAGTTCAACGGTAACTGAAAACATCAATTAATAAATTATTTTAAATAAAAACTAAAAAAAATACATATATTCCGTGAAAGTACTAAATAGCCATTTAAGTTCAACGGTAACTAAGCACATCAACTAATAAATTATTTTAACTAAAAACTAAAAAAAAAACATATACTTCATCATCCCCCTATAAGACCAAAAGCATGAATACCTAAAATTTCTAGCTTTACTCTTTGAAAGCTAGAGAATGCATTTCTTTAGTGAATGAATCTACCAATTGATCTTTTGTCCGAACTATAATTAAGTGAATGATGTTCGCTTGGACTTTGTTGTACACAAAATGATAGTTTATTTCTAAGCATTTGAACCTTTCATGGAAAACAACATTCTTGGCTATGTGTTTGGCAAAACACATTATCATAGTGCATTATTGTTAATTCATTATGTTGAACATTGAAGTCCTTTAGCAAATAAAGGATCCATTGCAATTTCGCAGCAGTTGTAGCCGTTGCTCTGTATTCAGCCTTGGTTGAGCTCCTACTTATGGAATTTTGCTTTTTAGATTTTTAACTAATCAATAATTTCCCTGAAAACACACAGATACCTATAATTGAACACCTTGTATTGTAGAACCCAAGTTAATAGTACTTCACAGTACTTAAACATTTTAGAAATAACAAACTGACTAGGATAGTAAAATTAATTGAATACTAAGTATACTATTAATTAATGAAGCTGACTTGAGTTTGTTTAAGGGAAAAAACTCAGTTTGCTGAGTAATTAATTAAGTTACGGCTTAGAGTAGGAAAAGCTGAGTCTGTGATGAGTACTACATAGTTTAGAAAAATATCAACTCAGCTGTACTGAGTTAGTTTTTAATTGATTAAAGGCTATATTCATTGACACTTAGAGAATTAAATGACACTTGTGCTACTAACGTATTCTGTAAACAGAATATTCTTTCGATGCTTTTCAGGATAAAATCGCTGAAATTAATGAAGATTTCCAGTGGTCCTCACAATTCAAAAAGGTGTTAGTATGGAATGTTGGAATTTCTCACTAAAGTCCAAAGAATCCTCTGACATGAGCTATTTTCTCAGTGTCTCCGTGCGTCTCTGCAAGCGTCAGCAATATCAACTAATCATAAGACTCCACATTGTACTTTCACACGCCTCTCTCTCAATCCATTTTGCTTGAAGACAAACGAGAATTTCTCAATGGGATTTTATCACACCTCAACGTTCAAATTTCTATCTCTAAACAACTTGGAATTTGTCTCCAATGGGAAGATTTAAAAGATATGAAGAGAAGAGAAATTGAAGAACTGCAAGGATGAAGAGTTTACAATGGCTACTTCGTAAAGCTTCAAGTATAAACAGACTGCAAGGATGAAGAGTTTACAACGGCTACTTCACAAAGCTTCAAGTATAAACAGAAAACAGAAGTAGACGTTCAAACTTGGTGATCACCTCAAATTTCTTCAAGAGCTGAAACTCTGCGCAAATAATCCCGGCTTCAAGAAATTCCACATTCAAGCAATCAGCAAACAACCATTTCAAATCTGTTTGTAATAAAGATAATCATTTACTTAGATTTAACATTGTAAGTTGAATTCAGTTCGCACTTTCATTTCAAATCTAAGTGTCAGTTTGGGAAGGGTACCCAAAATGAGTTCAGTGTTAGTTAGTTAGAAAGGTACTTTTAGTAAAACTATGTCTACCCGCTGTAAAGGCTGCTCCGCCTAAGTAAGGAACGAACACTAGTGGATTAAAACTCGGATAAGGAATCCGGGGACTGGAGGTAGGCTCGGGGCTGAACCAGGATAAAATCTAGTGTTGAAGTTCTGAACTTTAGCTTTAGCTTTTATTGCATACTGCTCATTCATCAATCTTTCTACAGTTAAGTGATTTTGCTTGAAAAACCGATCCAAGCTGAGTAGAATACTCAGTAAGAGATTGAAAATAAAATGTGCCAGCGAAGCTGAGCAGTTTATAAGTTTTCAGATCAACTCAGCACGCACAACTCAGTACGCATCTAAAAACTCAACTTGGTTAAATAATTTTTATATATCTTAAAAGTAACAAAGATTTGCATTCACCCCCCTCTGTGATTTTTTACAAGCTGTCTAAGGATTAACAAGTGGTATAAGAGCAAGTGGTTAACTTACTGACTAATCATCTTTGAGTAAAGATCCATGAATGGCTTATAACAACTACCGTTCTGGCTGAAGTCAGATAATTTTCTTAAAGGAGGGAATGTCTGTTACCAAACCACCTCTTTTTGATGGTAATCATTACACTTTCGAATAATCGTATGAAAAACTTCATTCAATTACAAAACATGCAGGCTTGGCTCGTGATCGAGCTTTGCCTCAGAGTTCATAGTTGTGAGGAATGGAATTCATGTTCCAGTATATCTAGAGGACTACGCTGACGCTGACCTGCGACTTCTCAAGGAGAATGTGCAGCGATAAACTACTTACACTATGCGCTAGATCTTACTAAGTTCAACAGGGTTTTAGGATGCGAGACATCACAAAAAATCTGGAAAAAGCTGGAGATCACTTACAAGGGGATAGATAAGGTCAAAGAGTCAAAGATAAATCTCATGGTGAGGGAGTATGAGATGTTCTCAATGAGCACCAGCAAGGGTATTCAAAGCATGACTATCAGGTTCATTAACATGGTTAATGAATTGAAGAGATTGGGAAAAGAGTTTACTGAGGAGGAGCTCATGAGGAAGATTTTGTGCACTCTTACCTTAGAGCGGGACTTTAAGAAGAGCGCTATTGAGGAGGCTCATAATCTGAAGACCTACAGCTACAATAAGTTGATATGCACCTTGTTGACTCATGAGATATCTCTCAGGAAGTATTCTGATGACTCCAAAAGGAGTCGAGGCAAGGAAAGAGAGGGTAAAGCCATTGTCCTGAAAGTTAATTCATCTTATGAGTCCACCATCTATGACTTTGATGAGAAAATGGCCCTTCTAACTAGGCATTTCAAATGCGTTATGAAGAAGGACGGGAAGTTTAACAAGAAGAAGTTTCCATCTAAAAACAAGTTAACTCAGCACTAGCGTGGAGATGTGGAAGGACCTAAAAAAGAGCACAGTAAATACATCAAGTGCTTTTGCTATGGAGAAAAAGGCCATATTCAATCTAGCTGTCCAAAGGCAAAGAATGACAGATTCAAGAAGAGGTTTAACAAGAAGAATGAGGCACTTGCTACCATGTGGATTAACTCAGAAGAATCCTAGTCGTCCAATGAGTAAGCAACTGATTCAGCCAATCTCTATCTCATGGCCATTGAAAATCAAAAGTGCAAAGGCTCAGCATCTACCTCTGGTAGAGATCAACCCGTTGCTGACTATGAAGCTAAGTGCAATAAGGGAAAAACTCCTCAAGCTGAGTTACATTGTAAAATTCCCTTAACTATGGAAGAATTTACCCAGGTACTCTTTGATGTTATAAAATTGACTAACAAGTCGATGAAAAACATCAAAGAGCTAGTGAGGAGAAGTGAAGATTAGGAAGACACCGTTGCTTCCTTATGTCTTGATATCCACTTTCTTCAAGGAAAAGCTGAGTATCAAGACTGTTTAACCAGCAAGCTCACTAAGCAATTAGATGAGTTGACTGCTAAGGTAAAAGCTTTGAAGAAGAAGCAAGATCCTCCTCCAGCCAACAGTTAACCTCTGAGTAACCAAAATCGTAATTTTAAGAGGAACAAAAGAAGAACGAGAGCCAACCCAAAGCAAAAATGGCATGTGGTTTTTGTAGAAAAGCTAGACATGCCACAGTAATGTGTAGGCATAAAAATTGTTATTATGATGAGTACGACATGATTAATTTAAGCATTGCTAACAAGGGAGGACCTAGCTCGAAAGCATAGATACCTAAGAAAATGTAATTGTTTTGCAGGTGAGCCTTAGATTCGCTGATGACTCTTGAATGTGATATGTGGATAGCGGATGCTCAAGGCATATGATGGGAGATGAAAGCCAGTTCATCTCATTGGAGCACAAAAGAAATGATAGTGACAGTTTTGGAGATAACTAGAAAGGCAAGATTGTAGGCTGTAGCACTGTTGGTGTCTCTCCTTCAATCGAGGAGGTTTCTCTAGTAAAAGGTCTAAAGTTCAACTTTCTTAGTATAGCCCAGCTCTGTGACAAAGGTAGAAAGGTTACATTTGACTCAGTAGGCTGTTTAGTTAATTACTAGAAGACTGATTCTACTATTCTCTTTGCTCCTCGAATTAATAATGTATATATGATTGATTTATCCCCAGGCTCCACTAATGTGTGTCTTGATTCTAAGGAGGATGATTCATGGCTTTGGCATAGAAGGTTGGGTCATATAAATATGAACATTCTATCCAAACTGGCTAAAAAGCAATTAGTTATGGGTTTACCCATCATCAACTTTGAGAAGGATAAACTATGCTCAGCTTGCTAGCTAGGTAAGCAAGTTAAGAAATCTTATAAATCAATAAATCACACAGTAACTAAGCGACCATTGGAGCTCCTCAACCTAGATCTTTTTGGCCCTATTCAACCTATGAGCATGGGTGGTAAGAGATTGTCTTTGGTGGTTGTGGATAACTTCACGAGATTCACTTGGGTAGTCTTGCTGAGTAGAAAAGATGAGACATATGAATCTTTTATCAAGCTTAGTAACTGGATGATGAAAGAAATAGGAACTAAAATCAGTAGAATGCAAAGTGATCATGGATGTGAATTGGAGAATTTTCATTTCGAAGAATTTTGTTCAGCGCATGGAATTAACCACAACTTCTCTTCTCCCTATACGCCTCAACAAAATGGGGTTATAGAAAGGAAGAATAAAACCATAGTTGAAATGGCTTGATCCATGCTGAGTGATAACAATCTGACAAAGTACTTTTAGGGAGAAGATGTTAACATAGCTTGTTATATCTTAAATTGGGTTTTAATTCACCCAATTATGGAGAAAACACCCTATGAACTTTGGTGAGGGTGCAAGCCTAAGATTGGTCATCTCAAATCATTTGGCTATAAGTGCTTTATACTTAACACCAAGGAGCAACTAGGTTAGTTTTATCCTAAGTTTGATGAAGGTATCTTTCTAGGATACTCAACTAACAACAGTGCATATAAAATACATGTCAAAAGAACCAGCCTATAAGAGGATTCTACGCATGTAGATTTCAATGAAATTAACAATGTAGATAGACATCCTTCTGATGATGATGAAGGAGTACCTCAATAAGCAAATCAACTCAGTATGCCACTCTCTGTGCTCCCCAACCCAGCACAAGAACCTGATGTTGATGAAGTCAAAGATGATGATGATCTTTCAATCAATGTCAACGATGGTGAAGATCAACCTCCACCTCAACAACCCATTGTCGATTCTCTAGAAGTTGATCTAAGTCTACCAAGAGAGATTAGAGTTCATCACAACCATCCGCTAGACAGCATAGTTGATGATGTTCATAATCTAGTGATGACATTAGGTAAGCTCAGCAGGATGATGAGTCATGCAGCCTTCATTTCATTGATCGAATCCAAGAAGTTTAAAGATGCAGAAGGTGATGATTATTGGATGATCACAATGCAAGAGGAGCTGGATCAATTCAAGTGCAATAATGTTTGGGATCTAGTTCCTAAGCCTAAAGGAAAATCAATCATCAATGCCAAGTGGGTTTTCAAGAACAAGCTTAATGAAGATGGCTCTATTATCAGGAACAAAGCTAGGCTTGTTACGCAAGGCTATAATCAGTAAGAAGGCATCAATTATAATGAGACATATTCTCTGGTAACCCAGTTTGAAGCATTTCAAATCCTGTTTGTTTTCGTATCCCATATGAACTTCAAATTGTTTCAAATGGATGTCAAGACTGCACTCCTACATGGATTCATTTAAGAAGAAGTTTATGTCTACCAACCTCCTAGTTTTGAAGATCCGAAGAATTATGAGCATTTCTTCAAATTGAAGAAAGATCTCTACGAATTGAAGCAGGCTCCTAGAGCTTGGTATGAGAGGCTAACTAATTTCTTGATCAACAAAGGCTATGAAAGAGGAAAAGTAGATACAGCTCTGTTTATCAAGTGAAGAAAAGAAGATGTGTTGCCAGTCCATATATATGTTGATGATATCATATTTGGAGCAATTGATGAGAAGCTATGCAAGGAGTTCAGCAAGTAGATTAAAAGTGAGTTTGGAATGTTTATGATGGGAGAGCTCAACTTTTACCTTGGTCTTAAAATCAAGCAGACTAAAGATGGAATTTTCATCAATCAAGCTAAATATGCCAGAGAAGTCCTGAAGAAGTTTGACATGGAGCATTCGAAGCTAATGTCCACTGATACTATCTTGAGTAAGGATGAAGCTGGTAAACCTATGGACATCAAGTTCTACAGAGGAATTATTGGTTCTCTTCTCTATCTCACAGCTAGTAGGCCTGACATTCAGTATGTTATGTGCTACTATGCTCTTTATCAAGCTGATCCTAGAGAATCTCACTTAGAAATTGTTAAGAGAATTCTCAAGTACTTGCAAAGCTCAATTGAAGTAGGTCTTTTGTATCTTAGCAGCTTAGATTTCTCACTTAGAGGATTCATAGATATTGATTATGGAAGAGACACGCTCAATAGGAAAAGTACAATAGGAGGATGTCATTTCCTTGGAGAGTGTCTTGTCTCGTGGTAAAGCAAGAAGTAAACTTCTATCGCATTAAGTATACAGAAGTTGAGTATATGGCAGTAGGAAGTTGCATAGCCAACTGCTATGGATTAATCAGTAACTAGAAGATTATGGTATAAAGTCAAATTGCCTCGAAGTTATGTGTGATAATAAGAGCGCAATTGACCTATCCAAAAATCTAGTTCAGCATGGCAGGATAAAGCATGTCAATATTAGACATCACTTCATTAGGGATCATGTGATAAGTGGAGATTTCAAGCTAGAGTATGTTCCTTTAGAGGAATAGCGCATTGAAATTTTCACCAAACCTTTGCCAAAGGAGCAATTCAGTGTTCTAAGGTAGTTAATAGGAATGGCAAATCCACATTGAAGAAGGAGAATGAAAATCTAAAAAATTTGGCTAAGTGTTGGAGATCAAGCCTTGAGAAGACACGTGAATAACACCGTCTAATTTTTAAAGTAATAGTGTGAGGAACAGTTTCGCGGTTAAAATCAAATTCTACATTTTCAAAAAGACATGCGTTTGAAGCAGAAATGTTTTTCTCAAAACTCACCATTTTATTCAGGTAGGTAATCAAATGCATATCTCATCATTAATTTTCATCTTGAGCCGTGGAAGCACCACGTACCCTTGAGAGATTTCAGTTGTCTATAAAAGCTGAACAGTTGTAGAGAGAGGTTCACTTGCTTTCTACAAATTTGAATCATCAAAGCATTCGAACCCTAATTCCTTTTCTCTCAAAATTCTCTCAAACCTTTCTCAAATGGCAATTACCAGAACCACATTCAGACTCAAGAACACCACCTCGTTAAAAATTATGGTGAACGCCAAAGGAAAAATAGAGAAGCTCACTCTGGATGAAGGCACACTTTTCGCAAAGGTGGATTGGGCTGATAGCCTGAAATTTGGACCTGTCTACGAGGTAGACTATGAGGGATTGCTGAAGAACAAAATCATGCATATGATTATCAAGCAACAACACCTCAATTCTTTTATGAAGATGGAAGGATGATGAGTGTATAATTACACTTTTTATCATGACATTTTCAATCATAAAACTATATGGTTTTGTTTCATTTTATACTTCATATAAAAGATTTCATGTGGTATGTAGTTGTTTTTGATGCAAATGTAGAAACTAGGTAAATCTTAGGAGTAAAATGATCAAAAGTGGAATTCTATGGAAAAAGAGTGAAAAAGGTGCAAAAAGATGCATGGAACACATGGATTTGGCTTAGGATCGAAGCTTTTGAAGATTGCTAAAGTAGCGAAGAAGAGACCTGAAGGAAAAAGACATGTCACGATCGTGACACCTATTCGTGGTCGTGACTTGTAACTCCTCATAGGCAGAAAGTTACAAATCATTATTCACGATCGTGATTTGTGATGGTTATTGGTGATCTCTTTTCAATTACAAATCACCAGATAACAACGATCAATTGTCATAAACTACCAACCGAAAAGACACCTCCTGGTAGTCAACCAATCATGAAAAGGTGCATTTCCATTATGGATGAGGATGAATCTTTGCATCTAATCATATTGAAGTGATGCAACTCTTCACCACATGACTCTTCGTTTGGATAGACGTAACCCTTCACACTCTATAAATAGGGTTCAAACTCAATCAATTTCATGTGGTGTAGTGTGGTGCATGGTTATGGCATGCATAGAAGGTATTGAATGATAGTATGTGTGTATAGATAGAGAAAGTAAATATCTAGATTTCACTACGTTTAAAGTCTTAGAGAGAAAAATGTACAAGTGATTCAATTCCTATTTCGATCACTATATTTCTACACAAATTCGAGCGTTTATTGTATGAGTGTAATTGTAAAGAGTTATCAATAAAAGTTTTCATTCTTCAACATTCTTTTATTCAAGATTCACAAAGAATAGCATCCAAGCGGAGGTTCTGTATGAGTCGAGACCGAATTCAAAGTAGACGTAGGAATTGCGGGAATTGATGACTCCCATCAAAGAGTGGATATAGTTTGATCAACTTTAGCTTTCACTTGCATACCTTACAACGTTACTTTGTTTTCTTCTTATACTTTCTATTTAAAAATTTATGATATGTTTATGTGTCATAACGAGTATTTCATCTTGCGTCATTTATAATAATCAATTTATATGCTTTCGAGTTAACTTTAAGAGTGATTTCAGGGTTAACAAGATTATGTATAGTCACCAGATCTGTGATTATAATGCTGTTTAGTGAGCCAACATTTTTAGAATGGTAACTTGCTAAATATGGCTATGTGAGAGCGACCCGTACTAAGCATAGTAATATTGTTATCCAGGTTCTTATAAGGGTCATAATTCGTTTACCCTAGACTTAGAAAAGTCATCTCATGTGTTGCTCTGTAGTGAATTATTGAATATTAGGGCTTCTAGAACCTTATTTATTGAAGTTAGTGTACGAAATATTCTTGATGATTTTACATGTTTTTCTCTGTTAAACTTGTTCTTAGGAATATCTTTATATTTTACATCTTCTCTATTCTTTTCATACATTTATCTATTCATCCGTCTATCATCCATCCCCTCCAATAAAATTCCCTATTTTCGTTTACCCCATAACTCTAGTTAGTCTTTAGAACCGAATCCCTTCCCTGTGGGATTGATATCCTTTAAAACTACATCAAAACTGTATACTTGCAGTGGTCACCATTTTTCTATTTGATAAGAGGTATTAACAATACCTGTTCGTATTTTGAACTTCTTAACTTGTCGGTAGAAAAGTGGGGAACAAGGTTTTTGGCATCATTACAGAACATAACCCCTTAGAATAAGTAGAGTAAAAACCTTGCGATCAAGTTTTTGGTGCCGTTGCCGGGGAAGGCAAGTACGTTTTAGAGATTAAATTGCTGAAGAATGGGCAATTATATTTATAGAAAAAGAATTATTTATATATTTTTTTGTTTTTAGTTTTTAAGTATTTATATTTGTTATTAGCTTATTTTTCTTGCTTATTCATTGAGTTTTCTTTCTAGCGTGTGCATGCCAAGTACGCGTAGTTTGGGAGAAAGTTTGGCATCTTTCGAATCAGAAATACAACAATTTGGTAGGATAAGGAAACGGAGAAGTAAGAGATAAAGAAGAAGGATGGCAGAAGAAGATCAACCATAGAATGATCAGCCTCAACCAAGGCTCATGGATTATGTCATTCTGACCATCAATGGTAGTAATCAGGGAATTGCTAGACC
>CATIWQ010129337.1:0-10740 GCA_949673415.1 Euphorbia schlechtendalii | reverse complement strand
GTTTTGGAATAATTAATAAAAAGTATCACAAAAAAACAGTGATATTTGCCTCGGTTTTACGGAAACACCGAGGCAATGTTCGGGCATTAGATGAACTCCTACATGCCCTAATTGCCTCGGTTGATTGAAAACCGAGGCAGTACTCGCTTCGATTGTGCCCAAGAGAGGCCAAGGCCCACGCAACATTTCTGCCAAGGGTTTTGGCCTTGGCTAATAACTGAGGCAAATGGGTCTGTTTCAACCGAGGCAAAAAGCCCTGTTCTCCACTAGTGCAAGTTTGTGCTTCCCGACAACTGAGTGCTTCTGCAAGCTCGGGATCCCCTCTTTTTTGCAACAAGGCACATCTAGCACCCATCACAAATCCTATATCATTCCATAACACAACTCCATGTACCAATCGTTGGTCATTAACACAACAAACGAAACTCCCTGAACCATGCACTTGGCTTAAAGTCTCCATTGGTGCCTGTTGTAAATTATTTGCACCACGTGACTGGTTTTAGCCATTTGTATAATAAGGTTTTTCACCATTGATAAAAAAACAGGTTTTTCACAATTGATAAAAAAAAGGTTTTCCAACAGGAGAGTCATATTTGCACCCCATCATTACAAGTGTCCTTTGCACACCCTATCCGAACCGAATCGCGCCACATAGCTTGAGTATAATACCCACAACTCTTGACCAGAGGCACGAGAATTCAAACTATAATCATTTGACCAGAGGCACAAGAATTCAAACTATAATCATAGTATTGTTTCTTGTCAACTAACCATTTCACTGCATCCATCGCGTTTAAGTCACTGCTACTCCATGCCAAGTTCTCGCCTTTAAGGTCTGTCAGAGTGAACAAGCTCACAATGACTTATGTTTTAATCGGCATAATTTTGAGTGTAGTTTACTAAAGTCTCGTCTCATGTAAGATGTGCGAGACTGGCTTCTTCCCTGGCTGCATTGTGAGGTATTAGGTAGTCAATCGGTTTGTCTTCGGCTTCGATCTCGGGGAGTGCCTAAAACAGAAGCAAGAGTTGGCACTGAGGAGATCTCAGAAGGCGTTGAATTCATATGTATGTGTTTCGTGTTTAAGGGTTGTATCTATAGGAGGGCATGTTGTTTTATTGTAGATGGATTAAAATAGACAAATTAAACAAATTCACAAGTCATCAGATTGATATAAGATATGAACAAACTGTTAAAATGGAAAAAAATGCTAACTGTTTCAGTAACGAAATGATTAAAAAACTACTAGACAAATAATTAATTGACGGTCTCAACATAAAGTTTTTTTTTATGAATATGAATATTTGAAGAAGCAAGTATCGAACACTGAACCTCTAACCTCCGATTTGAGATCATGTACGCACCATTAAGATTTATTACATACTATAGAGTAACATATTTAATTTTGTTATTCATGTCTTAATATGATATCCACATTATATCAGGTCTTCCATGCGATCTTTGTGATAATTCAAAATCTAATTAGCCAAGATGATCTCTTTAACAGAATACCGTGCAATTATTTACGACTCGATAATAGTTACTCTCTCGGAATAATTTAACTGGCAAGTGGATAACAAAATTAAGCAAGAAAATAATAAATGGACACGAAGATTTAATGTGATTCGGCCCAACTGCCTACTTCCACAACTGACGATTAAAGAAATTTCATTAAGAATAATACCAGAGATTATAAGACCACTCAAGTGTTTACACTCCCCAATGTACACACAGAGAAAATTACCAAATCCAATTTTCTCTAACACAAGCAAATAACAACTCACTTAACCTTTGCTTATATATTTCTCTCGGATGATGAAACATAACCATTTCTCATGGTATATATATACAAGAGGAAGTATGCATGCTATAATTTGAACTCATATAATGAATTCATCCAATTTCTGCAACCATAAACGTGTTGCATGTCAACACATTTTGACTTTATAATAAAACACTTTGTTTCCATCTAACCATCCTTCAACACTTCATTAATACATGGGTCCTTTGATTTTAATCATTTGCATTCTCACTTGTCCCACATGTGAGAAAACAAAACTTCAATAAATATTCGTGCAACACTTTTATTTTTGTATTCTCATTACCATGTAATTTCAAATTACCTCTACAAATTTCCACCTTAATTTGAAATTTCTCCGATCATTTTTTTTCGATATTTTAAATACTGTAAATATCCGTCAAGTTCCCACATCCGAACTTGACTGTAGAAAGTTCCCGTAACTTCTCTACCATTGAAGTTATTCCTCTTCTATTTGCATATGATTCTGACTATTTCTTTTTCACTACAGGTTCAACCAGACCTCCAATTGAATCAACCAGACCTTCTTCATATGTTTCACCAACACTTTCCATCACCGTGCTTTTGGTCAAATAATAGAGGCCTCGAATGTTTCTCCCTTTCATCACAACTGTGGCACCTTTATGAACTTTCAAGACTCCACCTCGAGAGAAAATCAATAACCTCGGGAATCTAGCCGACTCAACGAAATCGGATATTTTCTTCAATTCTGGAACATTTTGAACCTCCAGTGTTCTAGTCATGCCATTGTATCTCTTGATTTTGACCGTACCAACACCAACTACTGATAGTTCTTTATCGTTCCCAAGTAACACTCTTCCACCATCAACTTTATGATAAGTAGAAAAGCAGTGTTTGTTAGGAGACATATGAAAGGTACAAGCAGAATCAAGAATCCACGCATCTCCAGTACTTTCTTTTGACACTGCTAACACATCAACGACATCTGTGGAATTTATTCTTTCAGTGACAACATTTGACTCGTCACAAGAATCATCTGAGTCGCTATCCCTCTTATCTTTCAGCTTTGGACAATCATTTCTTATGTGTCCAGTTTCATTATATTCATAACATATGACTTTCTTGAATTTTGATTTCCATTTATTTCCATATCCCTTTTCATCAAATCTACCTCTTGTGACCATGACCCTTGCCGAATCTTGATATTCATCACCATAAATTTTCTTCTTCAGCTCTTTCTAGTTCAAAGCTGATTTGACACTTTCCACAGTTATAGTGTCCCAACTGAAAATTATGGTGTCAATGAAATTATCATACGAAGATGGCAACTTGCATAACAACATCATTGCTTGGTCTTCTTCGTCAATTTTGACATTAATATTTTTCAGATCCAAGATTATCTTATTAAATTCATCAAGATAATCTTTCACCGACGATCCTTCCTGCATCCGTAGAGAATATAACCGTTGTTTCAAATACAAACGGTTGGTGAATGACTTGGTTATACAGAGTGACTCCAACTTCTTCCATAAGTCAGCAGTGGTACTTTCTCCAGCAACATCTCTTAGAACATTGTCAGAAAGACACAACAAAATCGAACTCCGTGCTTTCTTGATAATCTCTCCAATTTCATTATCATCATATTTTTCTTGCAAAACTTCTTCTCCTTCAAGAGCTTTTAATAGTTCTTATCGAACCAACAATGCATTCATTTTAATTCGCCACAAATTAAAATCATTCTTGTCATCGAACTTCTCCACTTTGTATCGCATTGCTGATTGTCGGCTCGCCATATCAATGATCAATTAAATATTCCAAATTGCTCCGATAACAAAAGAGAGCTAAAAAATTGCATTGTGAAAACTATACTGATAAAATTTATGAGTACCGACACCCGCTCTGATACCAATTTGTTAGGAATACTACGCAATTATTTACCGCTCAATGATAGTTACTCTCTCGGAATAATTTAACTGGCAAGTGGGTAACAAAATTAAACAAGAAAATAATAAATGGACACAAGGATTTAACGTGGTTCGGCCCAACTGCCTACTTCTACAACTGATGATCAAAGAAATTTCACTAAGAATAATACCAGAGATTACAAGACCACTCAAATGTTTACACTCCCCGATGTACACCCAGAGAAAATTGCCAAACCCAATTTTCTCTAACACAAGCAAATAACAACTCACTTAATTTTGGCTTATATATTTCTCTCGGATGATGAAACACCATTTCTCATGGTATATATATAAATGAGGAAGTATGCATGCTATAATGTGAACTCATATAATGAATTCATCCAATTTCTGCAACCATAAACGTATTGCATGTCAACACATTTTGACTTTATAATAAAATACTTTGTTTCCCTCTAAGCATCCTCCAACACTTCATTAATACATGGGTCCTTTGATTTTAATCATTTGCATTCTCACTTGTCCTACATGTGAGAAAACAAAACTTCAATCAATATTCTAGCAACACTTTTATTCTTGTATTCTCGGTAGCATGTAATTTCAAATTACCACTACAATGTCAATCATATCTCATTTTCTTAAATTTTTGTTTTATTAAACATGTATTGAACTCATAATCTCCCGCTCCAGCATCGAGAGAGGTACTGATTAGGTTATACCCAGTTAATTTGAATAGATTTGAAATTTTGAGTTGTTTTGAACTTATATTTTTCAAGATACTTTATAGAATATTCATGAACATCCTTTTTACAGGTGTATATAAATAAAAATTTTAGATCACCTGAAAGAAATAAGTTCAAATAGTATACATAACTTACGATTTTTTTCAACTTAGCTTATTTTACGAAGAAAACGAACGAATTCCTTCCTTTTTAAATACATATATTTGTGAAAACAAAATTCGTTCGAATTAATTCTTTCAAAAACCATTCAAATTAATGTTTCGGCCTATCTATTTCATGATCGTGTATGTTGCCTACTGAAATGGTTTTCAAATATAGAAGTTGAGGTTAAGGTGCAATATAACAAATGTTATGCCAACATATATGTCCATTAACCTTTATATGCTTCAATATGACACAACTGTTAATAAAAAGCTACTTTTAACAAAAATAATAAATCGGTACGAAGATTTGATTAAACCTAAAATCCAAATTATAATAGCTACATATGGTGAGATAGATAATCTAAATATTTTTGCACAAATAACAAAATTCAATGGTTCAATTTAGCACACTAATATTTAGCAATTCCTACTAAAATAACTATATAAGCGTTAAATATATCGAACCAACGAGCAACAAATTGCTATGTAACAAGATCAGGAGGCCATATTGTGAAAATATAGCATGGAGTAGTGTACCCAATTTTATAGGTTCGGATGAAATAATAAAATGGGTAGACAAAAGGAGCGAATGCAATCTAAACACAAATAGTTGTGAGCCCGGAAGCGGGTGTATGAATTATATGCAAGTTGTTTGTAGGAAAACAAAATTCACAGGCTATCAAATTTGTGGTGATCATTTCCTATAAAATAACAAACAATAATTTTAAAGTATGACTCAATTGAAAATGCATATTGAATAAGAGAGAAGACGTTATTAGTCTTATTAAAATTTCTTAAAAACAATTTTTGATCTTGAAAACAATGTCAAACTTGTGCCTAAACTTTTTGAGTTACATAAAAATAAATCTCCTTTTCATGTTATATGATCAACATTATATATATTTATCTCGTATAGAAAATAAGATTAAAAATTAGATATATTCTAAAAGATTTTGTATGATGTTGAAATTTATTTTTCTAATGTTCATATTGTAAATCATAATTTTTTTTTAAATTTTTTTTATATAATCATGAGAGTGTAAATTATCATAATTTTTAACTCAACATTTTGTTTTTTTAAATACACATTGCAATATAAAACAAACTGCCAAATAGAATAATGAAGGGAATTTAATAAAAGAATAGAAAAGGAAAATAACCTAAATAAAAGTAACCATATGCATAATGGTTTCCAATTCCAGCTGTACTAAAAAATAATAGGAAAGAGAAATAAATAACCCAGTAAATCGTATGTCAGTCGTATTGAAAATTAGTGCAGCTTAATTGTTTTTCTATTTTTTGGTCTGCTAGCTGTTTAGTTTTTTTTATTATTTTACTGCTATGACTTGGTCATTGCATATCTTAGTTTTTGACTTGGTCATAATTTATCCATTTTGTTAAGTAGTTGAGTCATCTCAGGAAAGAAGTTTGGCAAATAAAACATATACTTCCAGTCTATAAATTGTAATTGTTGGACCTGTTACTTTCAGAAAATAAAAAAGCGAGGCTTTAATTATCTTTATTTTTGTTTTATGGTATCAAAGCGAGGCTTTTAAAAGCGATGGAGTTATCAAATGCAGGAAGTAGTTCAACGTTAGGGATGGAGAAGCTTGTAGGGACAAACTACAAGTATTGGAGGATGTGTATGGAGGCATATCTTCAAGGACAAGACTTGTGGGACTTGTTCACTGGTGCTGATGCTATTCCTCCTGATACTGCAGAAAATGCGGAACCAAGGAGAAAGTGGAAGATCAAGTGTGGGAAAGCTCTCTTTGCTCTGAGGTCCTCGATTATTCATTGATCATGTTCGTGATGTGCATTCACCAAGAGAGGTATGGGAGACACTTGAAAGAATATTTTGCCAGGAAGAACACAGCAAGGTTACAACTACTGGAAATGAATTGGCAAGTTTGATCAAGAAGGCGTGTCTATTTCTGAATATTTTCTGAAAGTTAAAAGCATATGTGTTGAAATTTCAGAACTAGATATTGATGAGAAAATCAGTGAAGCAAGGCTGCGACGATTTCTCATTCGGGGATTGAAGAAGGAATACAATCCATTCGTTACCTCCATTCAAGGATGGTTAAAACAGCCTTCTGTTGAAGAGCTAGAAAGTCTTCTTTCCAATGAAGAGGCTCTAGCAAGACAAATGCTAAAGATTTCCGATAAGGATGAGGTTCTTTTCTCAAAAGGAAAATCCTCTACCTCTCCAGACAGGGGCACAATAACATGCTATAGATGTGGTAAGATGGGGCACATCAAGAAATATTATCGAGTAAAGCTTTCTAAAGCAAATATTGTAGATGAGCTAAAGGATGATGATGAAACAAAATGGGAGAAGTGCTTCACTACAGAAGAAATTGACGGATCAAACAAGACGACTGCAGATTTGCTACAAGCTCTCTCAAATCATAATCTATGCAAAGAATGGATAATCTATTCAGGTTGCTCTCATCATGTGACTGGAGATGACTCACTGCTCTTAGAAGTGCGCCAACATAAAGGGGAAAGAGTAATTGTCACAGCAAATAATTCAACTTATCCAGTAGTAAAGGAAGGAGTGCAAAGATTAGTACAATTGACAACAATGACATCAAGATGAATGATGTCTTTCACGTTCCAGGTTTAAAGAGAAATTTGATTTCAGTTTCCCAAATTACAAATTCTGGAAAACATGTCTTGTTTAGGCCAAATGATGTAAAAGTTCTTACTAATGTGAAAAACATAAATGCTGATGTTATTACCTCTGGTGAGAGGAAATGATCTTTGTTTCTCATTTCTGCAGGAGAGGCTTATGTGAAAAAGACAAGCCAAAATGATAGTCCAGCAATTTGGCATGCTCGGTTGGGCCATTTAAGTTACCAACTTTTGCAGCAGATCTCCTCAAAGAAGTTGGTAGATGGCATGCCGATTTTACAAGATGTTCGTGAGGATATCATTTGTTAAGGATGTCAATTTGGCACGTTGCGTCGCCTTCAATTCATGAAATCATTAAATCGTAGATCTTCCATGTTTGAACTAGTTCACACCGATTTGATGGGTTCGATGAAAAAAGCAAGTTACCGTGGTTATCATTATGTCATGGTGTTGGTGGATGATTTTTCAAGGTATACTTGGCTAAAATTTTTAAAAGAAAAGAGTGAAGCACTATCTAAGTTCAATGAGTTTACAATTGATGTTCAAACTAAATTTGGGGCAAATATCAAATGCCTACGGAGTGATAACGGAGGAGAATTCATGTTAGAAGATTTTTCCAAATGCTGCAGCAAAAATAGCACTCCACGACAAATGACTTGTCCAAATACTCCTGAGAAAAATGGAGTTTTTGAAAGAAAATTAGCTCATCTTGCCTCTACGAGTCTCTTGGTTACATGATAAAAATCTCCCCCGCGGACTTTTGGTCGAAGCTTTCCAATGTGCATGCCATGTTATAAACCGCTTACCTCATGGCCTGGTAAGGAAAAATCTCCTTTTAGGACCTTATATGGTGATAAGCCAAATGTAAATTACTTTTGAATTTTTTGTTCTATTTGCTATGTACATGTTCCAAAGTCTAGTCGAACTAATAAGCTTAACCTAAAAGCAAAGAAATGTGTTTTTGTTGGCTATGACTCATGTAGGAAAGGATAGAACTGCATGGACCCAGAAACAAACAAACTTGTTGTTTCTAGAGATGTGGTGTTTGATGAAGTATCTTCATACTATTCTGATTCAAAATCTCAAACTGAACAAATCATTTTGGATTGTGGTCCAAAAATTGTGAAAGAGTATCATGAACACAACATTGAGGTTCCAGACAATGGAGAGTCTTCAACTTCAAACATCACCTCAAATCCTGATAATGGAGAACAAGCTCAGAGAAGGTCAAAGAGGGAGAAAAGGTAGCCAAGTTATGTTAAAAACTATGAGGTTCAAACAAATCCTTGTACTATTACTTCATATTTTTTTACTGGAGCAGTAGATAAAGAAGCAAAGTGCTTTAAAGAAGCAAAAGGCTATCCAGAATGAGACGCAGCCATGAATGAAGAGATTGATGCATTAAGCAAAAATTCAGATTTGGAAGTTGGTTCCAAAACTAGAAAATTGTAATCCTGTCACTTGTAGTGGGTGTACAAGTTGAAGAAACATTTTGATGGGACTATTGATAGATGTAAAGCTTGACTTGTTGCTCGTGGGTTCTCTCAAAGCTATGGAATGGATTATGAAGAGACTTTCAGCCCAGTTACAAAAATGGTATCTCTAAGAACCATTTTTTTTCCTTACTTCCTATAAATGTTGGAAACTATGGCAGCTAGATGTGAAGAATGCGTTTCTTTACGGCAAGCTAGATCGTGAAATGCTCATGGAGTAGCCAAAAGGATATGTTTCTGAATAATATCCTTTTCATGTTTGTTGATTAAAGAAGGCATTATATGGTTTCAAGCAAGCACCACGTGCTTGGTATGGTAAAGTTGCTCAATACTTTATCTTTTGTGGGTTTCAAGTTTCAAATGCAGATCCTAGTTTGTTCATTAAAGTAGGATCAAATATGCATTTGTTGGTTTTGTTGTATGTGGATGATATGATAATCACTGGTGATAATGAAGCTGACATTTATGTGTTGAAAAATGAGTTGTCAATTCATTTTGAGATGAAGAATTTAGGAGAGGCTGGTTGCTTTCTTGGTCTGGAAATTGAAAAAGTTGATCAAGGGTATTTTGTTTCGCAAAAAGCATATGCGATGGAGCTTGTGCAGCGTTTTAGAATGGGAGAGTCGAAGGAAATGTCTACTCCGATGGATTCACATCTAAAGTTATTTGATAGGTGTATAGTTACACTTATTATCTTGATATTTTTACTCATTTAACGATGTGTTTTAGAGTCATTTTATACTTCAGATAAAAGATTTCACGTGGTATGTAGTTGTTTTGATGCAAGTGCAGAAACTAGGTGAATCTTGAGAGTGAAATGATTAAAGATGGAATTATATGCAAAAAGAGTGAAAAAGGTGCAAAAAGATGTGCGGAATGCAAGGAATTGGCTTAGGATCGAAGTTGTCAAAGATCGGTAAAGTTGCAAAGAAGAATCATGAAGAAAAGCATAAGTCACGACCATGTCACAATCGTGATTCCTACTCGCGATTGGCCAAGTCACACTCGCAACTATCTATTGCGATCGTGACTTATCATTCTTCACAAGCAGTAAGTTACCAACTTACATTCACGATCGCGAGATGTATGTCACGCTCGTGAATCGTTATGGGTTTGACAAACTCTTCTCAACTTCCAACTGTCGGATAAGAACCATCAACTGTCAGGCAAAGAGACACCTTTTAGAGATAATGAATCCCAAAAAGGTGCCTATCCATTGAAGATAAGGTTGAAATTTTGCATCCAATCACAAGAAGATGATACACCCCTTCACCAATGGACATAACTATTCGTTTGGATAAACGCAACCTTTCACACTCTATAAATAAAGGTTCAAATCAGCCAATTTCATGCATAGCATGATGGTAGAGTGCAGATATAGTGAGCAAATGATATGATAGATAGAGAGTGAAAGTTATATAGATTTCGCTTAGTTCAAAGTGTTAGAGAGAAAAATGTATAAGTGATTCGATTCTTGTTTCAATAACTAGATTTCTCCACAAATTCGAGCGATTATTGTATGAGTGTAATTGCAAAGCACTTATCAATAAAAGTTTCTATTCTTCAACATTCATTTGTTCAATATTCACAAGGAATAGCATCCTAACGGAGGTTCTGTATGAGTAGAGACAGAATTCAAAGAAGACGCAGGAATTGCGAGAATTGATGACTCCCATTAAAGAGTGGATATGATTTGATCAACTTTAGCTTTCACTTGCATACCTTACAACTTTATTTTGTTTGCTACTTATACTTTCTGATTTGAAGTTTATGATATGTCTATATGTCATAACAAGTATTTAGTCTTGCGTCACTTATATTAATGAAGTTATATGCTTTCAAGTTGACTTTAAGAGTAGTTTCAGGGTTAACAAGATAGTGTATAATAATTGGATATGTGATTACAATGCTATTTAGTGAGCCAACATTTTTGGAGTCATAACTTGCTAAATATGGCTATGTGAGAGCGACCCGTACTAAGCATAGTATTATTGTTGTCCAGGTTTTTATAAGTGTCATAATTC
>CATIWQ010129334.1:0-11836 GCA_949673415.1 Euphorbia schlechtendalii | reverse complement strand
ATATATATACACATATATATAGTAAAATATGTGAAATATAACATAATAATTATTATATAAAAATTATATTATATTAAGTATGAATTAAATTTTTATATAAAAATAAATGTAGATGGAAGAGATGAATTTGGTGGTGACGGTGGAGGTAGTGGTGATGGAGAGGTGGAGGAAGTGGTGGTAATATAGGTAGAGGAAGTGGTGGTGACGGGGTGGATGAGGTAGTGGTAATGATGGTAGTAGTGTTTGAGGAAGAAGTGGATGTGCTGGTGGAGGGAGTGGTGGTGGTGGCGGCGGCGAATGAAGGAGGTGGTGGTGGTCGTGATGGAGATAATAGGATGGAAGAAGTGATGGATGAGTTGGTGTGAGTGGAAGAAATAGTGGTGCTAGAAATGAAAGAAGTGATGGTGACCGGGTGGAGATGGTAACGGTGGTGGGTGGAGGAGGTGATGGTGATGGTGGCAGTAGCGGGATGGAGATAGTAATGAATATATTGGCGTGGATGGAAGAAGTGAAGATGGTAATAGTGGAGGAGGTGAAGTAGGAAAGTAAGATTCCCCATCTTTTTTTGGGAAAACATTTTCCATTATTTACACTACATTTTCATGTTGACTTATTTTCCAAATCAAACAAATACAGGAAATTTCAGAAAATATTTTCCTCCACAATATTTTCCTGGAAACAAACAAGCTCCAAAAAACGTACTCCCATGTTTGATTTTCCAAAAGTTCTTTGTGGAATATTTTTTTTTCAAAATTATGTATGTGATTTCAAAACTTAGCAAAAAAAAAAAAAGAAGATAGAAAACGATACTCAATTTGAAAATTTGGTATTTAAAAGACCAATCTAGTTCATTTTGCATTGTTATTTTGCAGGTTAGTTAAAAAAAATATAATACAACTTAGTGATAAATTTTGGACTATTTTGAGAAGTACAAATATTTTTTAACAAATTAAATACGATGATAACTTTAAAAAATCATACTAAAATGAAAATCTCTAGAAATTACTCAAATTTTGATGTATGATTTTTAAATATTATGGTTAAATTGTAGAAATGTTGAAATGATTAAAATATCTTTTGTAACATTATTATTTTTAATGAAAATAATATATTTCTTTATTTTTTACTAACCTAAATTACAAGGCATCATTTTGAACAAAAATTCATTCTTGATCTCTTTGCAAAAACATTCAAACCACTTAACATGCTTTTTAAATTTACCACCATGAAGCAACTTACTTTGAAGCATAAACTTAATCCCCTCTTAAACTAACTCTATTTTAATTTCCTGAATAAATTATAGTTTTTGTTTTATATAATCTGAAATTTTAGCGAAAGACATGAGCTATTTATAAAAATGATCTAAGGAGCTCAAATTTTTTTTCCAACTGTTTGATTAGTATTACTAGAAACATAAGTAGAAAAGTAATAGAAATCTTATATTTCGTTGCAAGTCTGTTTAATTTGTTAGAAATCTGGTAGGAATTTGCTATATATATGCCATGTATTTCATTGAAAGTTTGTTCAATCGATCAAGTTTAGGTTTGTATCAAGTTTGTGCTAGAATTCTATCAAGTTTCTACCATGAATTTACTAGGTTATTTGTTTTAAAATGATCGATTTGTATTACAATCTGGTAAAAGTCAATGTGAATCTTGCAGTTCATTGTAAATTTGTCCAATCTATTCGAAGTCTAATAGAAACTTGGTATATGTCTTATATCTCATAAATATATGAGCATTCTACCATGTATCTACTAGGTATATATGTCTTATATGTCATAAACGATGGTTCGATGCAAAATAAAACTTCATTAGACATAAATTGGTTATATAACAACATATGTATACAATAAATATTGGAAGGATTTCTACAAAATTCACATATATATCAACATTCCACTACTTATGAAATTAACGCAAATACATGTCACAGTTTATCTTCATTGATGGATATCCATCAGTAATGTAAAATTTAACAATGGAATCATCGGTCTAAGTTTCATTGTAAATGCAAAAGAGGGGTATCTTTCATTTTTATGGTTCAAATTAGAAATTCAAACCTCTAATAAAAAATCAAAAATCGAATGAAAATCAAATCAAGATTAATCACAATTTTAGAATAAGATAGATTTGAATTATTGAACATGACTTCACCTAGATCTGAAAACGACTGAAGATGGCTGGGAAAATCAAAATAAGAAATTAAGAAAGAAGGAGCGTCTAAACGCAAATAAGAGGAAATGAGGTATAAAAAGAGAATTTAAAATTGAAAATTGATTAAAGAGAAAATAAAGTAAATGGAGGGCAACTCTGTAAATAGTTTGACAAAACCCTACGATTTTAACAATTTACAGAAGATATATCCATGGGTCACAGACTCACGCGTTTCCTTTCCCCAAAATTTTTCTGCGTTTTTTTACTTTCTCAACTAGCGGCAACTATTCTTCCCCGATCACCGGTCACCGGGCAACTATACGGGTCAGTGGTTCCTTCTCATCCTTTTTTATTAAGTTCTTTGACATACCACGCAATTTTACTCTCTCTATCAAACTTCGAAGCAGCTGATTTCCCAATTATATCAGTCACAAGTATTTCCTTGCTATTACTTTTTATTGTATTGATTTCGACTGTAGAAATCAAGTTATATATCGTCCCAATTTCGTAAGATTGAAAGATTCTGTATTTACACAAAACATACGAGTTTTTGGATTTTGATACATATAATTGTATTTGTTGATAGCTATTTTAGGGTTTACTAATTCACAAGCTGATATAATTGTATTTGTTGATAGTTATTTTAGTTTTCGACTTTTTATATTTGCCTCTTGTTCTGTCTGCCAAATGGTGACAGTGCTTATTCCTAGCAGACTTTCATTGCATTAAACTTGGATTTTTTAGAAACTTGGGAGGCATAGTTGCTAGAGGCGGTGACATAGTTGCTAGAGGCGCAGGCTTCGCCGAGTTACACCATGCGCAAAAAAATTGAAAAAAATATTTTGGTTGAAAAGTGATGTTAAATGTAATTACGTACCAAAAAAGAACTAAGAGAATTGTCAGAGTTACGTATATATGTAAATTTACATATTGCATTAGGAATATCTATCATCGAATTGATCTAGCCTTATCAGGAATTTATTTAGGCATATCTAGACTTAATTATTTAACAAAACTCTTTAATATAAATGGAAAACACATTAAAGTAAGTTAAAACCCTTAAAAAGAATTGTTAGAGGTACATGTATGTAAATTTTAAATATTGCATTAGGAATATCTATCCATGACTGAGAGAACCGTACCATAAAAAAACCCGTACAACCAAACAAGTGAATTTAAATTAGAACCATACCATACCATGAAAAAACCACCAACCAAACAAGGCCTCGGTGAAATCCCAATTGCCATTGATTCAATTTGAGACTTCCATTCTATTGTTACTTGTTTTTCCTGTGTTTCTCCATTTAAATATAGCTGTACTGTACAAAATCCGTGCTTAATTATTTTTTTGATTAGACTTTACTTTTATATGCTATATTGAATGAATACTTATCATATTTTATAAAGATAAATCTGATAGGTGAAATGGACATTCATTCTCTTTGGTAATCAGTACTCCAGTTGATACATGGCTTTGGCTGATCTCTGCAGTCTGATCCAAAACAAAAATCTGAAATTGATTGCCTAGAATCAAAATATTATTTATTGATGCTTTAATTATGTTTGGGTGCATATATCTGAGCAATATGGTTTTCATTTTACTTGAACTGATACGTTCCCTCAAGTGATGATATCATTTGCTTGCAGGTTAGAAAGAAAGGCTTCTTAATTGTTAGTTCAATTTAACCATTTAACTTATTGTCTGAACTTTGTCCTGTTTAGGTTCCTGTACAATCTTTCTCAAAAGGCGTAAAGATTAGGGCCTCTGTCCAATTGTGACCATGGACACACATCGGTCAGAATCCAGGTATGAATGGCGAAAAGACAGGGACATTCTTGATGAATCACCTAGAAGACATGGGGATGTAGGATATGATGAAGATGGGATTGAAAAATCCAGCAAGACTTCTACTAGAGAAAAGGATAGGAAAAAAAGCAGCCGAGGGGAAGATAGGGATAGGGATAGGGATCACAGAAATAAGGACAAAGAACGCTCCAAGAGAACTAGTGAAGATATCACCAAAGCCTCGGATAACCAAGATGAACATATTGATAGGGAACGAGGCAAGGATAGGAGTAGGGATAGCAAAGTGAAAGACAAAGACCATGATCGAGAGAAGGCTAGAGACAAGGAGCGTGAGCGTGATAAGGATAGGAAAGATAGAGGTAAGGAAAAGGAGCGAGAGAGGGATGCTGATAAGGATAGGGTGAAAGAGAAGAGTAGGGATAGGGATAGAGAAAAAGATAGAACAAAAGAGAAGGAGAGAGAGAAACATAATGATCGAGACAAAGACAGGGAACTTGATAAAGATAGAGACAGGGAAAAGGAACGGGGAAGAGAGAAAAACAAAGAGAGGGAAAAGGAGAAGAATGCGGATCATGAGAAAGATAGGGGGAGCAAAAGAAGCCATGACGAAGACCATGACATGACCAAGGAAGATATAGCTGTATCACGCTATGCAAATGACAAGGATAACCATGCTTCAAAGCGGCAAAAAGTTTCTTTTGGGGAAGATGACCAAAAGGTTGAAGGCGCATCCAGTGCAGGACATGCAAGTTCTTCAGAGCTTGAAGAGCGAATTTTGAGGTAAATTTCTGCTTGTCCTCATCGTCTTTCTCATTGATTGTTTATTGCTTTGTTACTTCTTAAAATAGTTTCCTCCATGATGTATTCTTTGCGAGGCATTTGGATTATGATATTATATGCTGTTGCTTTACAAAGTTTTTAAAATCCTATATTGGCTAAAAAACGTGAAGATATATATAAATTGCAATTAAGGGCAAGTCCCTGATTTGTTGCCTGTAATGATTTAGTGCTCTTGTGGTGTAGTAGTTAGGAGTCCTTGGTTTGCATTTAGCCTTTTAATTTTTGACTTGAGGTGTTATCTGAACAAAGTGTTTGTAATAATGTCTAGATTTCCAATAGTCTAACATTGCAGTCGAAGTACAGAAAGTTTATGGTTGCTCTTGCTCACATATCATATGAATAGAAATAATTATGACCTTGTAGAGACACAGTGAGTTCAAAGTATTTTTAAAATAGGAAAAACTTATTGCTGCATGATTTTTTCTATTATATGGCATATTTCATCAATCGTTTTTTATGAAAGCACAGATACCTTGTTTTCATGATTATGTATATGTTATGAGCCATACACTTGTCATTTTTTCATTGTCTAGAATGAAAGAAGAAAGGTTGAAGAAAAACACGGAAGGTGATTCTGAGGTTTTAGCATGGGTGTCTAAAAGTCGCAAGCTTGCAGAGAAAAGGAATGCTGATAAACAGAAAGCCAAGCAGCTATCTAAAATTTTTGAGGAGCAAGTTAGTCTCTTTATACTAGTATTGTTTTGTGTTCATATCACTTGATTTGGTGTGTTCAGTGTCATTAAATTTTTCACTTCAATATGAACTTTCAGGACAATATTGTTCAGGGAGATTCTGAAGATGAGGAGGAAAAAGAGGATGCTACTCGTATGATCCTTCTCATAATTTTTATTCATTCAAAATTTTAATTTATAATATCATTTGGATTTTAAATTTTTTTATCGTACTAGTACAGGTTCAGCACAATTTTGTGTCGTGTAATAAATGCTCAAATAAGAGACTTTGAAATTTAAATACTTTAGTAAGTTGCATATATGATATACTAGTTAAGTCACTCAATAAACTTTATTTATTGTATGTGTTAGTTGAACTTGAACCTAGGATTATGTTTATGGGCCCAGCTTCCCTAATATCCTTGCATCATTGATGATGGATTTTAAGTATAGCAGCTGTAGAATTCGTGATAGATTGATGTCATTCATCCACTTAGGTTGATTTTTGTTTTTTGGGTACGTGTTAATAGATAATTTAGCTGGAGTTAAGGTTCTTGATGGCTTTGAGAAGGTGATGGAAGGTGGAGCAGTTGTTTTAACACTTAAAGATCAGAGTATACTGGCAGATGGTGACGTAAATGAAGGTAAACAGTTGGTATCTAATGCATGTTCCTTGTTGAAGTCCCTGAAATTACTATATCTTGGCTTGACAGAGGTTTTCATGCTGGAATTGCAGAGGTTGACATGCTTGAAAATGTGGAAATTGGGGAGCAGAAGCGCCGGACTGAGGCTTACAAGGCTGCTAAGAAAAAGACTAGGATTTACGATGACAAGTACGAAAATCTTAAAGCCTTTGTTCTCAAATTTATTAATGTTCTTAAGTTCTTAACTAGTTTATGTCTTGAAACTTTGACTTGTGGCGATTTGTTAGGTTCAATGATGATCCTGCTTCAGAGAAGAAAATACTTCCACAGTATGACAATACAGCTTCCGATGAGGTTAGAACTTCTCCCTCGCTGCATTATGATTTTTGGTTTTTTTATTGTTATTGGGAACATATGATCATTTCTATTTGTTGATTATTTTTCAGGGATTAACTCTTGATGAAAGGGGACGCTTCACTGGTGAAGCTGAGAAGAAACTGGAAGAGGTATGTTAATCTTTTGTAAAGGAATGCATTAATAATTGTGACAATACTATTTTATTTCCATGGTATCATCATTATTGTTGTTGTTGCTTACAACTAATGTATTATGATTGTCATAACTCATAATATCTTGTCCAGCTCCGTAAAAGGCTACAAGGTACATCCACTGGAAATCGCTTTGAGGATCTTAACTCCTCTGGCAAAATCTCATCCGACTATTATACTCAAGAAGAGATGCTCAAGTTTAAGAAGCCAAAGAAAAAGAAGTCACTGAGAAAGAAGGAAAAGCTTGACTTAGATGCCCTGGAAGTTGAAGCTAAATCTGCAGGATTGGGTGTTGGAGATCTTGGTTCCCGAAGTGATGGGAGAAGGCAGGCAATTAGGGAGGAACTAGAGAGAACTGAAGCAGAAATGAGAAGTAGCGCTTATCAGTCTGCTTTAGCTAAAGCAGATGAAGCTTCGAAGTCGTTGCAATTTGAGCAACCTCTTGCTTCTAATTTGGAAGAAGATGTGTTTGTTGAAGATGATGACGAACTGTTCAAATCCTTGGAAAGAGCAAGAAAATTAGCTCTTCAAAAGCAAAAAGAGGAAGTGTCTGGACCACAAGCTATAGCTCAACTAGCCACCAGTGCTAAAGTAACTGGTCAAGAGACAGATGAATCAATTGGAGAGTCACAGGAAAACAAGGTTATCTTCACTGAGATGGATGAGTTTGTGTGGGGTCTTCAACTGGATGAAGGTATTGTGTTTCAATATTTGTTTTTCCATTAAAATGGAGAAAAATTAGAAATTTTGGTTAGGCTGAATTTTATTGGACTTCATGATTGTGATATCTAGATAATGTTGTATTCTTTACACTGGAATAAGTTAACTGTTGGCATGTACGTTATACAACGAAAAAACAAGTTGCTACTGGGGTTATCCCTAACTTGTGAATCAAAAACTGCTATGTTTATTGGCATTAATCTGAAGTATTAATTCCTTATTTATTTTGATGCATCTTATGTTTCTGGCATTCCCCAATTAATTAATAGGAATTGCAATCGTATATTCAATTTTGTTTTGCTTTATCAGTTTAGCATGCATATTTTCTTCCAAAATATTATGTGATGTATTCCAATAATATAATATTGTGTATTTTCTCTTTCAGAGGCCCATAAGCCTGATACTGAAGATGTTTTCATGGACGAGGATGAAGCTCCAGTAACTTCTGATCAAGAAAGAAAAGATGAAGCTGGTGGATGGGCAGAAGTTATGGACACTTCTAACGAAGAAAACTTAGTGAACGAGACTGAGGATGTGGTTCCAGATGCAATCATTCATGAAGTTCCAGTTGGAAAGGGATTATCCGGTGCGTTGCAGCTGCTAAAAGAGCGTGGGACACTGAAGGAAAGTGTCGAATGGGGTGGCAGGAATATGGACAAGAAAAAGAGTAAACTTGTTGGCATTGTGGACAATAATGATGCTGACAGTGAGAGATTTAAAGACATTCGAATTGAAAGGACAGATGAATTTGGGCGTATTGTAAGTAAACGATCATCCTTTTGCTTTTAATTGATTGCTCACATTGGTTGGACTGAAGGAAACCTTTACATTGAGATCTAGAATAGGAGGGATCTGCTTGCAAATATAAAAGCTTTTATATTATCTAGGTTGACATCTATATGTACTGATATTTCTGTCTATAGTCGATACATTTCCAGTAAATAGATACCCAATCCTGTCTATTATAATATCTTTTCCTTGGAGAATTATAGTATTCTTGAGGTGCCAAATATGGATAGTAGTTTGTGTCAGTTTCTATTTCTGGCATACGGGACTTGCAACTTTAGGAATTGTAGTTGGTGTGAGGATTTTCTTCCATTGGAATTGGGGCTTGACTTGTAATCACGTTCTATGAATAAGAATATTTTCTTAGAACTCTAATGAGCAAAAAGTGAAAGCCCAACAATTATTTTGGTTGTGTTTGGAAACTTTCCTTTTTAAAGAAACGAATTCAATTCAATTCATTTCACATATAAAGGCTATACGAAAATGAATTGAAATGATTTCTTTTCCTTCGAAAAGAATGTTTCCAAACACACCATTTCTGAATTTGAAGTGGTCACATGCTCGGCGCTGTTAAGTATTCTTAGTTAAGCCCTAATTATGATTTTTTGATTATTTTGTAGATGACTCCGAAGGAATCCTTTAGGAAGCTTTCCCATATGTTCCATGGTAAAGGGCCTGGCAAAATGAAGCAAGAAAAGCGCATGAAGCAATACCTGGAAGAAATGAAGTTAAAGCAAATGAAAAATTCAGATACACCCTCACTCTCGGTAGAGAGAATGAGGGAGGCACAAGCTCAGCTAAAAACACCCTACCTTGTTCTTAGTGGTCATGTTAAAGCAGGGTATGCATTGTTTTCTAAAAATTTCTATTTAATTGATTTGCAAAATGTTCTTGAAGCAAATAAAAATGGTGTTAGAAAATATTCTTTCACCGTATATTGTTGTGTTCCATTTCAAAGCTGAACTACTGTTGTGTTCCATTTCACTTGAACTTGGTTCGGAAACCCGATTTCTCTTTCCTTCCTTTAAACTACTTGGCGTGGATTGTTTAAATATTCTGTTATCAGAATTGGGAAACAAATACAGTGGTTATAATATTTGTCTGTTTTAGGTGGGGTGTCAAATCTTGCTGAAACTTCTATTTTTGGTTTTCAGATTATTCTACATAGAGTAGACTATGATTGATCTTTTGTAGTTTAGTTGTTCTAAATATACTTGTAGGAAATTCTGTGCTTGAATTTGATTAAGATTCCTAAAGTTTTACGGTAGAGTAGAAGTCTTGGAAAAACATGAAGTTCAGCAAATTGATTTTGTTCATTTACTTGATTGATGAATTTACGTTTTGCATTTACCTGTTCTTGTATATAATTTTTTGCAGGGAAGCAGGTGACCCCAGAAGTGGTTTTGGAACTGTTGAGAAGGATCTGCCAGGGGGTTTGACCCCCATGCTCGGCGACAAAAAGGTCAGTCAATTCTTACGCATTTAAATGTAAAACATGCTTTAAATAACTTCTTTGCTGTTTGATTACAGTTGAGAATTCTCTAACATCATTTGGTTAACTTTAAGCTGGTTAACTGTTGTGCTAAATGTGAACATCTATCTCTTAGAAGGAACTAGGAAAAACAAAGGGATATAAATATTTGTTGTCAAGGGATGGATACAGTCTTGTTGATAATAAGTTACAACATTAGAGGTTCATTTTCCAGTTCATTGGAATTTCGGGAACTACTTTAGTTCTTTGATTTGGAGAAAAATATTGAAACGAATTTATGACAGCCTGACTGACATTATTGGCGAAATTTTATTTCTCGTTTTTCTGCTAAGCTTGATTTCGTCGAATCGCTGTTTATCAGCTAAAGAGTTTCTATTTGTGCATATGCATGCTCATATAAAACTGAAATATGAGTAAATACCGGGATTTAATTGAGGCTTATTTTTTTTTTTGAAGCAATTGCAGGTGCCAGGATTCGAACCCTGGTTACCCCACCCACTTTGTGGATGTACCACTCAGATTATATTAGCCACCTTCAAATAAGCACCCAAAAGCCTAGTTGCCACACATTGAATATTATAATTAAAAGGTAGAGAACAAAAAATAATCTAAAATGGACTGGAAAAAATAGTGTTGGTGGCTAAGGATCTTAATACCAAGTGTTTATGACTTGTATTAAAACGATTTTATGATTGAGAAAAAATGAATCTTAAATGTACGCCATTCTCACCTGTCGATTGTCTTTTGTTCCAGCACATTTTAAGCTGAATAATCTCTATTCGTCTCCGTTATCCTCTTAAATCATGTAAGAACTCGAATAAATTCCTTCAAGGCCAGCTGCAGTTAATAAATAGTGGAGTTTTCTCCTTCTGGTCTGATAGAATTTTTCAAAAGATAATTTTATATTGGAAATCTAGAATTTATTGGTTCATATATCCACGGAAGTTGTGTATTTTTCTAGAATGAGTAAGTTGGAGTGTTCTGAAGAATAATTCATCTACTTGTCTGCACTTTTCGTTTCTTATAAAAAACAAGTGACAAATTTATGCTTTCAGGTTGAACACTTCTTGGGGATAAAACGCGGACCTGGGAGCTCCAATCCTCCAAGAAAGCCAAAAACTTGAGAAATTTTTGCAAAAATTTTCATCATGTCAAAGGAGTCAACCTGCAAACCATTTCTTAAAACTATCGACACCTTTTGTCTACCTGCTGATTATCGGCGAAAATTTGCAATATTCAAGTAAAAGGAGGTTTTGTGAAGAAATGGAACGATAGATTTTTAAATTTTCTCAAGACAATCGACCGTTCACTGCTATTGCCATCCGTGTTTGAGTTTTTTGAGGTGTTGCACTGATTGTAAGTATGAGTTTTGACTTATTTGACATTAAGTACGATACAAGGAGCTTTTTAACTTATAAGGAGTGTTATGAAACGTTTCTTATGATTTATTTACTAATAAGTTTAAAAATCAAAAGTAGGGAATACCTACTTTTGATTTAAAGGAATTTATAATTTATTTTTAAGACAAAAGTCAACAAGCATAATCTATGAGAAATACCCACATAAATCGTATGAAATGCTGAACTTCTATACTCTGCATTTGTTTCGGTTCTCACTTAGATTATTGGTTACATGCATCATCAGGAGTTAATATCAATATCATTCATAGAAGTCTACTCGTTGAGTCATCATTGTTGTTCGAAGGCGATTCGTGGCATACAACTAGTGGTTCGAGATAGCTCCGATAGGCTTCTCTTTTGGGTGCATTGTTGAAGCCTAGTGCATGTCTTGTTAAATTCTTGGCAAAAATCCTTGTGAGAGCTTAAAGCTTCTTGCATTGCCATCTTCGGTTCCCTTTCGAGTTTTCCTTTCACAGCTTCCGAGCAAAGCCCGCAAACCCAAAAACCCAAATGCGATACTCGCACACTCGAGATGTAATCGAGGGTACAATCCTCTTTCAATCTGCAACATTCGCATTCTACTTGCTTCACTATGTCATTTTCCCCAACTGATTCGTATCTCTCAATCTCATTTGAAATATCAGATACCGACTTTCGCAGCCTTTGCTCATCACTACTCTGCATCTATTGAAAGACACATTTCAATTACAGTAGTTAAAATATATATATATATATATATATATATATATATATATATATATATATATATATA
>CATIWQ010129330.1:0-13902 GCA_949673415.1 Euphorbia schlechtendalii | reverse complement strand
TATCTTTAAAGCTTAATTTTGATCCATTCAAGTGTACAATTTTATTAAAATGCCCATTTTTCATGTCTCGAATATTTCATTTATTAGATAAAAATCAATACAAGAAAACACGGATCCATTGATTAAGACAAATGTGATTTGGTCAACTCTACACCGTAGAAACTTCCCTTTCACAAATTATTATAATAAATATTGGAATCCTTATATTTTCTTTTGATAAATCCCTCTACTAATCAAACATCATTTTTTCCAATCTCAAATTCCCCAATCCAAAAAATGAAAATCTCTCATTTGATCTCCATTTTCACGATCTCAATCCTCAATTTGTGTTCATTAATCCGAACCCAACAACTCTACGCAGCCAAAGCAACAACAAACTGTTCCAACGAGAACAACTCAGTTCTCGGCTACAATTGCAATGGCCTCACCGATTCTTGCCAAGCTTTCCTCATCTTCCGATCACAGCCCCCTTACTCGACCGTCCCTTCCATCTCGGCCCTCTTCAAAGCCAACCCGGCCCAACTCTCAGCCCTAAACTCGGTCCCCGAAACCGCTTCATTCAGTACAAACAAGGAGGTGATTGTTCCAGTCAACTGTTCCTGCTCAGGTATTTACTCTCAGGCTAACACTACTTATGTCGTCAAGGCGGGCGATTCGCCCTTCTCGATCGCTAACAATACATTCCAAGGCCTTTCTACGTGTCAAGCTGTCCAGGATCAAAATCAAAGGTCAACCGTTGACATTTTCCCGGGTGACAGACTTCAGATTCCCATTCGATGCGCTTGCCCTACAAAGAATCAGAGCGATTCAGGGACTAAGTTTCTGTTGAGTTATTCGATTACTTGGGGCGATTCTGTTGGTTTTATTGCTTCCCAGTTCGGGTCTCGAACTGACAAGACTCTCGAAGCTAATGAGCTCGATGAAAAGTCAACAATTTATCCCTTCACAACACTGCTTGTTCCTATGGAAAATCCTCCTTCGAGTAATCAAACAGTCGAGCCACCGCTTCCTCCTCCACCTCCACCGCCTCCGCCTCCCAGCTCCGGCGATAGCTCAAGCAAAAAAACATGGATTTACATCCTCGTCGGTTTGCTCGGAGGAATCGCGCTTACTTCGGGTGTCGGAGTTCTCATCTTCTTTGCGTTTTCGCATCGGGTTATGAAAAGTTCGGATCCTACCATTGTCTCGGAAAATTTCCAGGCAAAGGAGAAGCCGAATAACAACAAGTTATTGGACGAAGAATCGTCTCGGGATAATTTCTTGGCGAACATGTCAGGGATAACGACTTCCCTCAAAGTGTACAAGCTAAAAGAGTTGGAGGACGCGACCGATAATTTTAGCCCGAGTTGTTTGATCGAAGGGTCGGTTTATCGGGGCTTGATCAACGGTGATCACGCCGCCATCAAGAAAATCAACGGGGACGTATCGAAAGAGATCGATTTGTTGAAAAAAGTCAACCATCTCAATCTCGTTCGTTTGTCCGGCGTTTGTTTCAGCAATGGAGAATGGTATCTTGTTCACGAGTACGCGGAAAACGGAGCTTTAAGTGACTGGATCTTTAGCGGGAAAGATGGGAATTTTTTGAGCTGGGGGCAAAGAATGCAAATCGCTTTCGATGTCGCCACGGGGCTTAACTATCTCCACAGTTTCGCCAGCCCGCCACACGTGCACAAGGATATAAAGAGTAGTAATATTCTTCTTGACGGCGATTTTAGGGCAAAGATAGCGAATCTCGCGATGGCCAGGTCAGCAGAAGGGGAATTCGCGCTGACTAGGCACATTGTCGGGACGAAAGGGTACATGGCTCCTGAATATTTAGAGCATGGGCTAATATCAACGAATCTCGATGTTTACGCTTTCGGGATTCTAATGTTGGAAATTGTTAGTGGGAAAGAAGTTGCAGCTCTGTATAGCGAAGAGAACTCGAATTTGTCGGGTTTGGTTAGTGATGTGATTTCTCGGGAGGAAAGCGTGAGGGGATTCGTTGATCCTTGCTTGGAAGGGAATTATTCTTTGGAACTTGCGGTTTTCGCGATGAGATTGATTGATGGTTGCTTGAAAAAGAATCCCGCTGATCGACCGTCTATGGATGAAGTTGCGCAATCTCTCGCAAGAATCACGACCCTTGCTCTTAACTGTGATTCTTTGGATGATTCCGGGTCCCGGAGTTTTAGTAGAAGCTCGTAATTTGAAAGTAGCTTATATAAATTTTTTTGTTACTGTTGTTGTTGATGTTAATCGGAGAATTTGTTTTGGTCAGGATGGGTGGAAATATAGTCAAGTTTGAGAAATATATTTCAAATTAGTATGTAAAATTTAACTTGCTAGTCAATAGATTTGCTAAATAGCTTGAATTAGTACAATTGGAAACAACACCGATGATATGAACTTTGAGCACAAAAGATATTTTTTAGTTAAAATTCGAAATTGAACTGCTTTATTTACTAAACTACCAGGCAGCTTTGTTAAGAGTATTTGATAGCCAACAAACTTTGTTAGTCTAAGCAAACCGGTTGGCTTAACAACTAATTTCATATAACAAATCCAGCAAATCTCTAGCATATTGGTAATGAGCTGATACCAAAATTCTTCAGAGTAAAATTAGTTTTGACTTTTTCTGCAAATATAGCTCCGAAGCATTTCCTCACATTCCAAGCTTTGTTTCGCTCAAAGAAGCTGTATCAGGACATAATGTGATAGTTCTTAATGCCAAGTCAATGTATTTATCATGTACATTTTCGCTACGTAATAATGCATTTTGATTTCTTCATAGTTTTATTATACCTTGTTAAGTAATGACATTGAGTTTGACGCTGCAACTTTGAAATTGAAGCTTCAAGTGATTTAATTTGAAACAATTTGAAGTTTAAAACTAAATATATCCATGATGTCTAAAACTACAATTAGCCACTAATGACTAGAAATTTGCAAATGTGCTCATAATATTTGAACTATTTGGGTTAAACGACCCGTGTGATTCTGACGATAGTGATCCGTTTGACTTTGACCCATGCGGAGTTTGATTATAAGCATAAATCAACTAATACTTGAGAGAAAATAGTCTATTTGCCATTGTTGAATGTTATCTGCTAAACTATGTGTTGCCAATTAGTCTACTTGCCATATATGTCGAGTACCATGTAGTCATTTTATTATTTGAACCTTTGGAAATGTGTCCAAAATCATTCCATTAGTTAGTGTAAGGAGGATATGTGATCGTTAAATTTTCGATCCAATACATTAATATCTCTCTTGCGTATTTTGCGCTGCTCGGCTAGGCATGTATGGTTTACTGACATACATACATACATACATACATATTCAAAAAAATTTATGTCAAGAGAGTTCTTACAACAACGAGGTAGAGTTAGTTGTCTCATGTTCGAGTTGTGGAATCGACCATTAACGTATACATAACTACGTCATTTTAACTTGCCTACATATTATATTATATAGAAGCTCGTAAGTTTAAGGTGCCCGAAATGAATTCGTTACTGTCTTATTGCAGTTGTTGACCCGAGAATATTTTTCATTTAGGGTGTGCAGAAATATAGTGAAGTTTGATAATTTTGTATATATTTATTTCAGATCATAATGTAAACAAATCTCATCATGCTAGTCAACAGATAAACAAAACAGCTTGCATTGATACAATTCTTAAAAGACTCAGATTTTACAACAGGAAACAATATTAATGAAGTGTTATCTACTTGTAATCGAATCACACAATAATTCACAAGAAACTATTGGAATATATATTATAGACTTTTGTGAGATCAGCTGAGCTCACAGTCCATACATGACCTTGTAAAGCTAGACGAAGATCATTCTCATTCTCTTCCCAACTTTCTTCTACAATGGCAGCTTCTTTCCTCTTCCCTTCTTTCCACAGACTCTTCACTAGAACATCTTTCGTGGCTCTATCAGGCATCAAACTCGCGTTCTTCATGTCCTCGAAAATCCTCCACGCAAGAGCCGCCCTCTCACGTCTACAGTAAGCCTGGATTAGAACTTTGAACATATAAGCATCTGGTCCCGCACCGTTCTGCCTAACCATAGTAAACAGTTTTTGCACCGTTTTGATGTCTCCCTGCAAAGCAAAATGATACATCAAACCCGTGAATGTCTGTATATCGGGGCATATACCTCCCGAAATCATCTCTTCCAGCGCATTAATAGCATCGTTGTTTCGATTGCATTTGGTCAATGTTCGAAGCAGAGATGAATACAAAAGCATCAGATTGAATTTACTAATCGAACCGCTGCATAGTTGCCTGTCATCATGGAACACCTTTAATGCCGCATCAGCGTTCTTCGAAATGCCATAGAAATCGATGATTAGTCGAAGAGTACTAAAGGGTAATTGCATTCTTTCGGTTCTTACTTTGCTAATGAGATCATCGACTAATTGTACTTTCCCGTGCCTTGCTAAAAGTGTTATCATTCTTTCTACTGTATAGACATCATGAGTGAATCCTGGCTGATAGGCTACCCAGCAAAAGAAAGTCCATGCCGTTTCGGGTGACTTGAAGTTCCTTAGAATCTTGCAAGCCAACCGAGTTGTCCAAATAAAGTTTGCATCTTCTAGCGTCGAAACCACTTCAGGGCTCCATTTGTTTATAGCATTTGCCATAGCCTTTGGGTCTAGCCATGGCTTTAGCTTAATTTCATCAGTTTTGACTCCATTTTCGACCTCTTCATCAACATCATCATCATCATCATCATCATCGTCATCACTACTTTCCGAGAAAAATCCTATTTTCTTGATTCTGTTGTCAGGGATCATTTCTTCGAGAAACTTCTCTGTTTCTTCCCCGAATCCTGCCTCGTGCATTTTCTGCAAAGCAGAAAGCATGGCGCGGCCTGGCAATTTCCCGTCTTCTCGCATTTCATCAAGCAAAGTTTTAACCTCAACAAACCTATTGACACCTAATAACGCATAAATCAAAACCGAGTACTGCTTCATAGTCCGCTTAATCCTCATAAACGGCAAAACACGGAAAATCTCCATAGCGGAATCCAATTTTCCTGAAGCGATTAGATGTTCAATAATGACAGTACAAGTTCTAGAATTGGGAATCGCCCCTTCATCAATCATCCTATAAAAAACTTCAACAGCTTTCAAATTTTGCCCCTTTTGAACATACAAACTCATCACAATATTATAAGACTCAGTACAAACACGGTCAACACTGTCTCTATAGTTACACCATGTATCCAAAGCCGCCTCTACATCTCCTGAAGCAGAATACCATTGCATAAGATTCATAAAGCTAACACGAGTATCCAAATACTTACCCGCATTAATCTCACTAATCAGAGACTTAAGCTCAGAATTCCTCCCGGATTTAGCCAGAACCGTCGCTAGGGCATGAATCGTAGACTGATCGTGAGTGAAATGAGGGATATTTTCTAGGGCTTCAGCAAGGGAAAGAGCAGAATCGGCATTGGGTGCAGAGCGGATGGCGTGAGTGACCACAAAGGGGTCGAGAAGGCGGGTGTGGAGGAGAGCAGGGAGTGAATCGGGGGAGTTGGAACGGAGATGGAGTCGAATTGAATCGATTAATTGGGCTCGCCGGAGATAATGGGTAAGCTTGTTGGGAAATGGGGCACGAACAAAGCAGCGAATCTGCTGGAATAGGGTGTTGAAGTTGTTTATAGGACGCGATAGGCGGGCAAAATTCATTGTAATTGATGGATTCTGCGGTGGCCGTCACTGAGTTATTTTATCGAACACCTTCCGGGCACTCTGCTCTGAACTATTCCCGCCACATTGCAAGTCCTATATTTTAAACCGCACACCACAACTAATTAATCACTCTGACCGCCACAACCGAACAAACCACTTATTCAGTTTATTTTTGTCTAATTTAACAAAATGTTCACACCTACATTTCGTGACCCAATATTAGTAGATTTACTATTAATGTTGTTTCCTAAAAAATGATAATTTTTGTTACTTATATACACATGCCCGTTCTTAACTTAGAAGAGGTTAATGGACTGGGTGAAAATTTGAACCTTTTTACAAGTAAAACTTTTGAAATCATCATCGATGAATTCATATTTTAATTAATTATTACACATAATATATAAGAGATTAAAAAATATTTACATTACAATATTAAAAAATTTGGAGCTTATACACTAAACCGTGGACTGAAATTTGATAACATATATGGAGAAATAAAAGGATAATTATTTATAGGTTAAAGATGTGTATCAAAAAGTTGAATTAGAGTTTTTTCTTTAAAGGATTGAATACTTATGAAAATTTAGAAAATAAGGGTAATAATTTTACAAAAAAAAAAAAAAGGATTATAAGTGTCATTTGAGTTTTGAAGAAATATTTGTAATTAAATTTTAATATAATTTAAAGATAATAACCATTGTTGTCAAATAGAGATTCGAATCGAGAATCGAAATCAAAATTTTTTAATCGTTAATTGTATATCGATTTGGTTCAAACTCATGAAACTTTAAAAATATAATACAATTAACATATTCGACTTAAGTATTTATTATTATTGATTCTAGCAACATTCAACTAATTATATAATATTATAGCATTTATCTAAGATATACTAAATTTTTGGGAAATTATCATAGATGGGTTTGATTTAATTTTCTAATTTCAAGCCACTTATTTACTATTTACTAAAAGGGCATCTTATGTTTCATATTGTCTAATATACGGCCAAGCTTATTTCATACCATCAGTCTCACGTTCTCTGCTTATTGAATACACTCTTTCACATTCCCAGTCTCAAAATTGTAACCACCATTCTCTCTTGCACGATTCAATGATTTCTGCTTCGATTAACCGTGAATTTCATTACATAACTAAGCAACTGCTCCTCTTCTTAGTAACTCATCTTTGTTTTGTGATAGATTAAGAAAATGGAAAGTTCAGAGAATTGAGGTAAAATTCCTAAACCTAGATACAACTCTCTAACGAAGCCACTTCTCTTCTCATTGTGATTGTGGTGATTCGTGATAGTTTGAAATAGAAAATCGAAAGATCGAAATAATTTTTTCAAACCTAGATACTTGTATCGATTTCTAAATTTGTGTAAGTTGTTGGTTAATTGAATTTCTTTCTTGCTAGTTTATGAATAATATTCCAATTAAGATACTAATTGAAAGTTTTTGTGGCTCAATTCCAGTTGAGATGTTTTTTATCCTATAAATTTGAACCGGATGAAGTAATCTGAGCAATGATTTTGGCTTTCTACAACTTAAACTATATTGGAACCTTTGTTAAACTCTTTTTGGTATTCTATTTATCTTGGCAGATTTTTGTACTTTGTAAACGGAAAGAAAAAAGTAGATAACATGGAAGCTACCATTTGAGATAGATGAAGGTATCTCCATTGATGACCTCGAATTTTCAAATGACATTTTTCTGTTTTTGAGGGGTAGTTTGTTCTGCTGGATAAAAGTAAGCTTAGATGTGTGATGGGTGTCAAATCTATTGAAATACAAGTTGATAATTATGAGCGAATTGAAGCATCCATGTGAACTTTTACAACACTGTTATATGTGTCATATATGTATGTTACTTTGGACTAATGTGGTCATAAGTAACAAGAATTAAAGGCTACAAGGACCCTATAGTACCTATTAAATTAGATTTGATATGTTATTTGTATCGATTTAAGTACAAATGCTTGTTATAATGTAATATTTTCAATATAAAGTTTTTTGGGTCAAACTCTTTCGATTTATTATTTTTTGGGTGAAAGAATCTAAGAATCAAAAGAAGCGGATTTAGGATAACATATAAATACTAAATCTATATACAACCTAATGCAATTTGAAGCTTTTGATGGGTGTTTTAGTGATATGAAATAACATGTTGGATACTTAGTTTATGGACGATTCAATGTAATCTGAAACTTTTGTTGAGAGTTTTAAGTGAGCCGTAAAGATGTTGAAAATAATCGTGCAAATTGCTTTTTGGGACAAAATGTGTTTGAATATGCATTGTTTGACATGATTATGGCACATATTAATGAGATTTTGTGTTGATCTTCAGGAATTAGAGAAGGAATGTCATGTTCTAATATCAACTAATGGAATTACTCAAAGCTGGCTTTGTATTTCGGGTCCAAGCTATTCGGAGGCAGCTATGGAAACTGATAATAAAGACTAAAATGGTACATTGTTGAGTTGCTCAAAGTGTATTACGAGTCGCACCAACAAACATGGTGGTCAAGAATAGGATTTAGAAGAATTTGTTGTTTTTTTTTGTGCTTTCAAGTTAAGGATTTAATCAAACTAAAACTTTTGATTTGTTTCAGACTATAGTTTATATAATTCAATTATATTGTTGAACTTAATTTAATGCATTGCTTGTTATCTTAAAATTAAAAAATTTACGTTCTTGTTACAAAAATTTTAAACATATATGTACAATAGATGTTTAGAATATATCTATTGGATGTCTAATTTATGTATGTTAGCTATCTGTTATAAGCATGTATGATATGAAACTTAAAGTGTTACATTTTTTTATAGAAGTGTTATATGTCTATTATATATAGGTTATATGTGTTATATTTATAATATAATGAAACTATAAGTCGTAAACTGGTGTTTAAAACACAATTTTACAGCAGAACAAGTTAATATATTATACTTATGAAATGTATATATTATATGTGATAACGCATAGTTTGGGTGAAAAAAAAGACAACAAACGACATTATCTGTTATATGACTATTATATATCTATTATATGTGTTGTTTTTTTGTGTTATAATGAGATTATAATGCATAACTTTTAAAATTGAAGCAAGATAACAGAATTTCAAAACAATAACTATACATATAACATCTATATAACAATAATCAGAATTGGGGTGAAGAGGAAGACAACAAATGACATTATCTATTATATAACTATTATATGTCTATTACATGTATTGTATATTGCATTCTATTGAGATTAGAATTCATAACTTACAAAATTGAAGCATAATAACACAATTTCAAAGCAATAAATTTCAAAACTAATGTGACAATCCATGTGCTAATGATAGAGCAGTCAAATGTTGCAATTTGTGTTGTGTATTTCAAACCAATGAGCTATGATTTGTACACCTGAACACAATGTCATCGTATTTCTCATCTTGAACTTTATAGGATGTAATAGGGATGTCTTGATTATTGCTAAGGCTAAATGATGACTCCTCAACTACAACTTTGTCAACAATTTGAATTTTGGGACTCTAGATTGGATGCTTCTCTGATTTAATTGCATCCTTAATCCTAAAAGGAAGTGGTTCACTTCCAAGATTCATTACAAAAACAATGAGTGGGAGTACTTCAAAAAATAAGATTTTTTGAAGGTAGTGATTTAGATTTATTACTTGATGGTACAGAGAGAGACTCTTCACTAATTAAGTTAGTAGTTTCTGGTAATCTAGTTCCATTTCCTGATAATCCTGGTTCGGTTCCCTTATTTTGGTTCTTCAACTCGTGAGATAACATTTCCCTTGCTTCAATTATCTGCAAGCATTCAATGAAGTTCGCGTTTTAAAAATGTGACCAAGCCATACAGGAAGAAAATACCAAAGATATAATATTATAACAGGCATATAATAGATATTTATCAAATATATAACAGATATGTAGTTTGATATATAATAATTTAAAATCAGATTAAAAACTTGTACTTAGAAAATCTACAAAGTGAAAAGAAAAAAGTTATATAGTAAAAAAGGAGAGATAAATTTGAATGCTTCGGATATGAACTCTAGAGCTGTAATAAAAACACAATGGTGAAGAATGCTAACAGATTTTCTTTTCTCATTTCTACTCTTATTTGACTGAGGAGATGTCACAGATCAATGCAAGATATCAATTCCAAAATTATTACTCATTATTATTTCAACAGTTATAAAGACAACTATAATATGTCATATATAGAAATAAGGTTTTTATAAACTAAGATGCAATTACAATAAAGGGTTCCCAGAATCTTAAATTTATAAGCTTAAGATCCAACTCCAATTACATACCCTCAATAACTATTCCATGAAAGCATAAAAATTAGGAAGAGATTTAGTCAATCCAATTTAGGAAAATTGTTGTTATAACATAGGATTTACTCAAAGCTATTAAGTGTCAGAGATACTTAAAGTCCTAAAAAGCTAGCTACCTTGCTCTTGGAAGCTGTCAAATTTAGCAGAAACAATAACTCAAAATATCTAATTGTTATAGATTGCAACAAATTATTAAGAGATATATATATATATGAAACTACAAACCAAAACCAATGTCAATATGTGTTTGCATAAATAAATTCCCAATTCTATTAAAAACAATCAGATTAACAAGGTCTAATATTTAAGCAACAAAGGCTAACAACATTCCAAATTTCCAAACATTGGAGCACTTGACTGTCAATTATGCACTATTTTACAAAGAGTCAGTAATTCATCATGATAAAAATTCAACATAAGACATGAATTCATTAGATTGCAGATACTTCATAAGAAAAACAAAAAGATAGAGATATTTCTTGATGCTTTCTTGGATAGAACTATCCATTTGTTGCAAAATAATAGCATATATGAGCAAAAACATAGTCAAATCAACGGAGTTTGACTATCTTCGATCTCATCATTCAGTTTGAAAAGATTCTATTTGATTTCAACAAAATTAGCAGGGGTGGAATCAAAACTCCAACAAAGAAAACAAACATAAGATCATCATTCCAATATCCATTAATTTCTATACTCCTATAGCATGCATTCTCCAAAAATTCTAGAAGGAGCAAATCTAAACATAATAAACTATTAGATATTTTTACTCATTTCAGAAAGTCAAGTCAAAATTCATCTGATCCAAGACAAAGGTCACAAAAAATCAACCAATTCCTAAAATCTAAACAGCATAATCAGAGAATGAACAGAAAAAATCAATAGTATATATGCAAACGATTTCACCTAATAAATCAAAGCTATTTGAAAGACAAGGAGGCAGAGATAAAACTCACTAAGAAATTGGCAAACATTCTTCAATATGTTTTCGATCACGTTCATCCATCGAGCTTTCTCCTCCCGATTTATAATTTCGACCGAGATCCATTAACGAGAGAAAATAAGAGAATCAGGTTTTGATTTGCCTAAAATTCCAGAAGGAGCAAAAACATGAAGATTGCTTGTGGTTTATATAGAACGTAAATCTGATGATATGAAAACATAAAAAAGACACGGAAGAGAATATGAACTTGGCGGGCCAAATTTGTAAATATGATATCACTTTTAGCCCAGTCCCCTAAATTCCCCTAAATTTTTCTTTACATACAACGTTAAACTCTAACAAATTCATAATGACCTAATTCTAATAAAACCAATTAGACTAAAGTTGATGCAAAAAAATCAGGATCTCGTTTAGCAATGGCCCAAATAAGTAACCCTAGTCCAATAAACTCTCTTCTTCTCCAACCCTTCAGTGTCGTCGCTTCTCTCCTGCAACGCTTAGAATAAACTTCTTTTCTTCTTATTTTTTCTCCATTGTGCAACTCAAATCATCCTCAATAACCATGCTTAATCCTTCGTAACACTCATCATCTTCAAAAATATACTTTGCATCTTCAATCTCATAATTTTCTATCTTTTCCTTACATATGTTCAGGAATCAGCGATCACCACCGATTCAACTCTGATTCTTGGTGTAAATAGTACGATTCGATAAGTATGGAAATAACTGAATGGATACAGGATAAAGTTATTGTTTTGTAAGGTGGTAGCCGAGACGGGTCAGTTTTGGCCTACTCGTGTTCATTTGTTTAATTTTTAAACAAACACAAGTCGAGCCAAGCTAAAATTTGAGTTCAAAATTATGTTCGTATTCGACTCGTTTGTTTATGAGCTATTCACGAATAACTCAATTATTTTCTTCGTGAACTGTTTGTTAATTAATTAGTTCGTGAATGAGCTCGTTTAGTTTCATTCACAAACAACATTTGTGTTTTATACCAAGATTTTAGATAGATTATGGATCAATAATGAATATTAAAAAGGAGCACGATATATCAGGCGATGTATATATTTTTGTTAATTCAATTTAATATAACTATGATCTTATTTAATATTTATAAGAGTTTATTTTTTATTATATAAAAAATTAAACGACCTAGTTCACAAACATTTATCGAGCTTGTTCATGAACTTGTTCACGAGCCTTTAATCAAGTTTGTTCGCGAGTTCACGAGCCGAGCTACGAGTTGTTCATGTTCGTTTTGTTTATTATTCGAGCTTATGTTCCCGAACTGTTCATTTATTAATAGAGTTGAGTTGAGCTGTTATCGAGCGAACATCAAACTATTCACGAACGGCTTGGTTCATTTACAAATCTATTATTTTAACACGCAAAAATTGTATATGAAAGTTTATAATTAAAATCTTTTATAAATAAATCTAATATAATAACTAGAAGGTTCCTAAAATAATTTAGAAATATGAGAGTTTTTTTTGTAGTTGTCCCCTCTCACCCGTGCTCAGGAATGAGTCTATATGTACAATCTATGTGCCAATTACATACATATATCATTAAATATTTAGATTATTGAGTGGTGTCCTTCCAACTTGTGGGATCCACTATATATATAATTATAAAAAAAAAGAAAAAAAAGGAAGCACTAGTGCAAAAATGGCTTATTGGGATGCACTAATTGCGAGGGTTATACTAGAAACCGTCTGTAAAAGTATGGACAAAGTGACGGAGGGGGTTATTGCGGACGGTTGTTACATAATAACCGTCCGCAATACTTATTATAATATTACGGATGGTCGTTAACGAATGACTGTCCGTAATAAAAAGGTTATTACGGACGGTTGTTACGTAACAACCGTTCGCAATACTTATTATAGTATCACGGACGGTTTTTAATTAACAACCATCCGTAATACAAAAGTTATTGCGGACGGTTTTTACGTAACAACCGTCCGCAATACTTATTATAGTATTACGGACGGTTGTTAATTAAAAATCATCCATAATACAAAGGTTCGTTTAAAATGTTTTAGTAATACGGACGGTTCATTATTAAGGACCGTCCGTATTACTGCCCTTCGAGATAAAATCCCCAAATCAATCAGTATTGCTTCACTACCATCGTTAAAAATCCGTAAGGGCCAAATCGATACTGCGCAACATCTCATCTCCGGTAACTCCACCTCCTCCGTCGCTCCACCACCTCCGTCGCATCTCCGTCGTCGAATTTCTTTCCGGTAATGTGAAGCTTAAGCTCTCTCTTCCTCCTCCTGACGTTTCAGTGCTCTTCCTGTAATAATAATGTATGGATCAAATAGGCACAGGTGGACTGGGTGATATGAAGCTCATTTGTGGGATAAAAATTGGTGGAATCAATCCCAGAATAAGAAAGGCAGACAAGGTTCCCTCTTCCTCTTCTTTAATCATTCATTTTCATCTTATCTTCCTTTTACTTAATTATTGATTTTTTTTTTGTTTTTTGTCCTGGCAAAATCGAATTACAATGTATCTAGGTAATTACCTACGCTATCTCTGATTTTTCTTTTAATAATATTGAATTTTGATATGTGTTATAGTAAATTTTAATGAAATTTTGAAAATGGGTTGAATTGTTATAGGGGCATACGATGAAGAAGAAGCTGCTGCACATGCCTATGACTTGGCTGAATTAAAATACTGGGGACCCGACACCATCCTTAACTTCCCTGTAATTTTCTTTTTCTATGAATAATAGCACATGACGGAATTACCAAGTATTGTTTTCAAAACTTGTTTCATGGAAAATTCTTATAGTTTTCAAGTTTATCAGAAATTTGAAAAATGATAGCTAACTAGTAAGTGATAGTACTCTATATCCCCATTTAAATTCCAGTGGTCAACTTATCAAGAAGAGAT
>CATIWQ010129304.1:0-20344 GCA_949673415.1 Euphorbia schlechtendalii | reverse complement strand
AAATGGAATCCGTCGTCCCTTGACAGTTCCCAGATCCCCCCAACAAAATGGTGTGGCAGAAAGGAAGAACAGGATAATCCTTGACATGGTACGAAGTATGCTCAAGAGCAAGAAGCTACCTAAGGAGTTTTGGGCAGAAGCAGTGGCGTGTGCGGTGTACTTATCAAATCGTTCTCCTACAAGAAGTGTATGGGGAAAGACTCCATAAGAAGCATGGAGTGGAAGGAAGCCTGGAATTTCCCACCTACGAGTCTTCGGGAGCATAGCCCATGTTCACATACCAGATGAGAATAGAACCAAGTTGTATGATAAAAGTAAAAGTTTCATCTTCATCGGTTATGACTCAAGCTCAAAAGGCTACAAGCTATACAATCCAGATGAAAAGAAGGTTGTGATAAGCAGAGATGTAATATTCGATGAAGAAGGAGAATGGAACTTCGACTCTCGTAAAGGCGAATTCAGTTTTTTCGAATCGGAAGAAGATGAGCAGACACAAACTGAGCAACCAAGAGAACTTCAACAAGATATCACAACTCCACTAAACTCTCCTGGTAATGGAAATGGATCATCTCCATCATCTTCCTCATCTTCAGATGGGATTGAAGAAAGAGATTTTCCTCGTTCGAGAAGCCTTAAAGATCTCTATGAAGTAATTGAACAACTAGACAATTTAACACTATTTTGTCTATTTGCTGATTGTGAATCAATGACATTCCAAGAAGCTACTCAAGAGAAAAGGTGGAGAGATGTGATGGATGAAGAAATCAAAGCAATTGAGAAGAATGGCACATGGGAACTCACTTTACTTCCCAAAGGACACAAGGTGATATGTATCAAATGGGTGTACGAGATAAAGAGAAATGCCAAAGGAGAGATTGAAAGATGCAAGGCAAGGCTCGTTGCAAAAGGATACAGTCAAAAGGATGGAATTGACTACGATGAGATATTCGCTCCAGTTGCTCGATTGGAAATTGTTACGCTCATCATTTCTTTGGCCACTCAAAACAAATGGAAGATTCATCAAATGGATGTAAAATCTGCTTTCCTAAATGAAGTACTTGAAGAAGAGGTCTACACATAGCAACCCCCAGGTTATGAAGTCAAAGGCTATGACGATAAGGTGTTAAAGTTAAAGAAGGCTCTTTATGGATTGAAACAAGCACCAAGGGCATGGAATAGCAGAATTGACAAGTAATTCCAAGATAACGGTTTCAACAAATGTCCCTACGAACATGCTTTATGTACAAATGTCAAAGATGGAGACATTTTGATAGTGTGCCTCTACGTGGATGATTTGATCTTCACTGGAAGTAATCCAAGCATGTTTAAGGAATTCATGGAAGTGATGACAAGGGAATTTGAAATGACGGACATGGGACATATGGTGTATTATCTCGAAATCGAAGTCAAGTAAGAAAATGATGGAATCTTCATCTCACAAGAGAGCTACGCAAGGGAAATTCTCAAAAAGTTCAAGATGGACAGTTGTAAGCTGATCAGCACGCCGATGGAGTACGGGATCAAACTATCTAAGCATGAAGAATGTGAAATTGTGGATCCAACATTGTTCAAAATTCTAGGAAGTCTACGCTATCTCACCTGCATAAGGGCAGACATTCTTCATGCTGTCGGATTAGTAAGCCGCTACATGGAATCACGCACTACCACCCACTTCAAAGCCGCCAAGAGAATTCTACGATATGTGAAAGGTACAATTGACTTTGGCTTGTTATATTCAGTATCTAATGATTACAAGCTTGTTGGTTATAGTGATAGTGATTGGGGTGGAGATAAAGATAATCGAAGAAACACTAGTGGATTTGTGTTCTTCATGGGTGATACTGCTTTCACATGGATGTCAAAGAAGTAGCCAATCGTCACATTATCTACTTGTGAAGCAGAATACGTTGTAGCAACCTCGTGTGTTTATCATGCAATTTGGCTCAGAAATTTATTGAAGGAGATTAGTTTAATACAAGAAGAACCGACTAAGGTCTATGTCGACAACAAGTCAGTCGTTACCTTAGCGAAGAATCCTGTATTTCATGATCGAAGCAAACACATCGAAATCTGCTATCATTTTATACGAGAGTGTGTTACGAGAAAAGAAGTACAAATTGAATACATGAAGATACAAGATTAGATTGTGAATATATTCACCAAGCCATTGACGGTCGAAAACTTCACGAGATTGAGAAGTCTACTTGAAATGACTAGATCAAGTTTAAGGGGGGGGTGTTGGATTATAAACTTGATCTAATTAAGAAAAAATTCAAACTAATTTGGAGGCTATTAACTACAACCAATTTGAAGGTCATTAAATTCAACTAAATAAGTTAGCTATTAATTGTTTTAGTTGGGAGTTGTAGTTAGATGGATGTTGTGGTTAGTAAATGTGTTAGTTGGGAGTTGTATCATTCACCTATAAATAGGTGAGTTGTTTAGTTGTTTATGATCAAGTAGAAGTAAGAACTTCTTAAGAGAGAACAGAAGAAAAAAAGAGTGAATTGTAGTGTTGTTCTATTTGAGTGAGTGTTCTTGTAATATTTTCTTTGTGTTTAATCAAAGTTGTTCTTTTGAGTGTTATATTTCCAACACTAAATACCGTCCAAACTCATGTATCCGTGTTAACTTTTGTGCATCCTACAAATACAAATAATCTTTGTTTCCAAAGGTAAGATATAGCAAAACATTTAAATTAACCAAAATATCTTTCTCAATAGACAAACCAAATAAATCCAAAACCAATAGCATCCTCAATCTTAGAACTAACTTGTTGGGTGATTGCCGAATAAATTGCTATTTCGGAAGTTTTTATGTATATGATCGCCAAATTTCACAATAGATAGAAAATACTGATTCCTTCAGAAAAAAAAAATCCACCAAATGCTCTTAAAATTGACCAAGTATTTAAAAACAATAAAAAGATTAAAATTTAAAGGAAAAAAAAATCCTAAACAAACTCAAACGCTCTTCTCGTTCCAACTTTATAGTGACTCAGTTGAATGTTTCTATCCCAAGTAAATCTCAACATTCTCTAAAATCAAATCAAAGCAAATTACAATTTATCAAACGATTCAAAACAAACGATTCCCATTCACAATGGAAACAAGGTCCGCCAAGCGAAGGAAGCTCTGGTTCGGAGAAAATGATGAAACTCTCACCGTCGACAGAATCAGCCACCTCCCCGATCCAATCCTCCACCACATCCTCCTCCTCCTTCCGATCAAATCAATCGCAAAAACCAGCACCTTATCCAAACGCTGGCGATCTCTCTGGCATTCTTTTCCCGACCTCGATTTCACCTCCATTGGTTCCCATTCAGCACCAAAAAAACCATCCGCCGACTACATTTCTCACGTTTTAACTCTCCGGGACAAAGGTTCCGATCTAAGAACCCTCCGATTTTGCGCTAGGTTAAGCTTCACAGGTTTCAACGGCTTGATTCGCAGTGCAATTCGGCATAATGTACAAGAACTCGACGCAGAAGTAGAAACGGATGATTACTTCAATTTCCCCCGGGGAGTTATAACCAGCGAATCACTGCGTGTTTTCCGGCTGAAATCTCGGTATCCTGGATTCCGATTGCTTCCTTCTTCAGTCATGAAAGGCGGATTCCGATCACTCCAAACACTTTCGCTTTCCCTTGTTATGTTATATGGAGAATCATCGTTGTTGGATTTGTTCACTGAATCTTCGTTTCCGAATCTGAAAAAGTTGGGTCTTGATGGTTGTTTTGGAATGAAAGAGTTGAAGGTTTGTTGCAGAGGTTTGGAAGATTTAACGTTGGAGAATTGCTTGCAGTTACAAGGTTTGGAGGTTAACTGTCGGAAATTGGAGAAACTGAGAGTTGTGAAATGTTTCGATGGCGATGAGAAGAGTTGGATTAAGATCAACGGCGAGGGAATTAGAAGAGTGATTTGGGAAGGTAATGCAATTACAGGGACGAGTAGTTTGGAGAATTTAAGGAGAGTTAATGAAGTTTCAGTTGAGTTTTGTGTAGACGAGAAAGTCGTAATAAGTGTGGAAAAGGTTGGGAGTGTTGGTGATCTTTTGTCTGGATTCTCACATGCTCATTCTTTGCTTCTTCGGACCCAATGCTTTGAGGTATATCTACTTGTTGTTGTCTCTTTTTATTCACATAACTAACAACTTTACCAAAGTGTCGACTTTAGAGAATTTTAATTTAAAATGTAAATCCTTTACTATTAAAGAGTACTGTTTTTTTGTTTTTAATTGAAATGAGTATCGGTGGCCTCAAATTTGTATAACTTTCAACTCATCAACACAGCTGAATTTGTATTTATGATCCTTTTAAGCTCAAACGCAAAAGTGAAGAAAAATGGTAAAGTTGTAGAATGTACTGGCAGGTATTATCGAGCAAGAGTTACTCGTCGCGTATTGTTGGTCCATTCGATAAGCTGAGGAAACTGGAGTTGCATACACCTCTCAACAAGAATAATAACATTGGATTGGCATCTCTTTTCAAAACTACACCTTCATTGAACATTCTTATTCTCAAGATTATCAATTATCTCAAGATGGAAAGAAGAGTATGTATCTAACCAGGCTTGATTGTACTTCTAAATTAATTTCCTTTCTATTTATTTATTAAATAGTAATTTTGTTTTATCTAGAATGGACAGAGATGGTTCAAAGAATTGTGGGAAATGTCAAACTCAAAGGAAGAGCAATACTGGGAATCTCAGATCCAAACATTGAAGCCTTTTCTAAGTAACATTCAAATAGTAAAGATTGATGGATTTTTAGAATGTGAAAATGAAGTTAGTTTGGCGAAGTTTATACTAAAACATGGCAAGGAGTTGCAAGAAATGACCATTTCTTCACCGAATTCAAACTCTAGATCTGATTCTATTAGATCACAGAAAATTAGGTCACAAATGATGGGTTTTTCTTGTGCTTCTTCTAATGCTAAAATTTCTTTTCAATAGCATTATTCATTTTCTTGTTCATTCCACTTATTGATTTTCACATTAATCTACTCAATCGTTTCCTGTATTAACTGCCTTGGCTAATAGTTTTATATATGTTGCAATAGTTATATGTTGGTTTGATATAAATAGGGGAAGCAATTTACATATTTTAAACATTTTCAAGGTGAATATTTTTTTTATCGGTATATATATATATATATATATATATATATATATATATATATATATATATATATATATATATATATATATATATATATTTAGCTCAATCCGTAGTGTTAGTGAAATATAAAATATATGGAACCAAAAAGCACACAAAGTATAATGTATTTAAAGAGGTATAAAAGATAAGTAACTCTTAGCGAGCTATATGTAGTAAAAATTGCCATCAAATTTGAAACAACATGCATCAAGCCATCAGGATGGGCCAAATATATCTGAAACTTTACAATTTTAAAAGAGAATGCCGCTGGATCTAAGTGAGCTCGATTTGCAAGACAATAAATTGGAGGGGTCGATTGAGGAGCCGGCGTAGTTACTTTGATGCCTAAATCAAGGAGGATTCCAGTTAGAAAATGAGTATTGAGGAGGAGAATGAAATAGCTAGATACCTTGAGGTGGTTGACAGGTTGACATAGTTTGCATAACCGCCTGTATGTTAGATGTCTTGTGAGAATTGGGTCGCCCTTGCTTAGCACATGCTTTCCATTGGGCTTTAAGGGTGGATGTTTGGGTTGGTGGCTTAGTTGTCAAAATTGTACGATTTGATTCTATTCAACCCTAATAGATTTGAATCTATGGGGTGAATCAAATTGATCTAAGAATCAATACATAATCATTGGAATCATAGGTGAAACGGTTGAATCGTCCGATTTAGCTGATTCAATTACTGAAAGTAAAAAAAATAGTTCGATACCAGTATCGATACAATGCTACACTAAATTCCCGTTTGTTTACTGGAAAATAATGTGTTGAATAAAATATTATGCAGGAAAATAAAATATTTTTTTTGTATTTGACTACAACACTGAAAACATTTTTAGATGTTTGATAACACAACTGTAAAATATTCTACGACAACAAATTTAAGTATGTGTGTGTGTATGTTGGATTTTGGAGTCATAAGTTTAAGTTTTGTAAGTTCTGAGTTCATAAGTAAGTTGCCTCAGAAGCACTAGGATATTCTAGAAGGACAATGGTACCTCAGAAGTAATTAGAAGTCAGAAGAGTCTTCAATACCGCAGAAGATCATTAAAGATTCAGAACCTCAAGAAACTCCTCTGAAGACTCCTAAAGGTCAACTTAGTTTTTCGGAGCTAAAAGTCAAGAAAGCTGACATCGCATTTAATGCCGCCGCTCGCTCTGTTCTTTAGCTTACTAAACGACAAAAGTTGTTGCGAAATAAGGAATAAAAACATTCCTGCAAATCTGATTTGTATCTGCCATACAAAAGACAAAAGTTGTTGCGAAATCAGGAATAAAAACATTCCTGCAAATCTGATTTGTATCTGCCGTACAAAGTGGGTCCCAAAATCAAACTGGCATAGTATGGCACGGATCAATATTAGACATGCTCTCTAACGGATTATTAACGGGAACAAGATTAAGAGACAACGACAAAAATCTCAACAACGATCTCAATTCAACGAAAACATTCTCTCCCTCTATAAAAGAACGATTTCCGCCATTGAAGCAGGTTGCCGAAACAACTGAAAGCAATTAGAGTGAACAAAATTCTCAAATCTTCACTGCAAACTTCTTCTAGCAAACTTCTCACTCTTATTTGTTTGTAATTGAGCTAACTGAAACAAAGTTCAGAAGCTCAACAAATTGTCTTACTAAAAATAGTTGTGTAACACACTAGTTGAGGGTAAGTTAGTGTGAGGGAGCTTAGAAATCTTGTGAGGAAGGCACTCAAGAGATAAGAAGCTCAGAACCTTAGACACAAGAGGACGGTACTTCTATGTTGGTATAACTCATCATAGGCTAGGCTGTTGAAAGGAACTTCAGTCACAAGCTCTGTAAATGGTTTGCTTTTCACCAGAAGAAAAGTCACTAGTGGATTAAATCTTGGATAAGAGATTCTAAGGACTAGATTAGGCAGAGGTTGAACCAGGATAAAAATTCTTATTTGCACTTTCTGTTACCTTGCCTTATTCTGCATTTATTTCTATTCTGATTTAAATCATTAAAAGTATTAAAAAGGGGATTCTGAGTAAAGCATCTTTACTCAGAAGGAACTTCAGAAGCCAAACTCAATGGTCTTCTGAAATTGAATTAAAACTCGAAAAAGAGTCATTCACCCCCCTTCTGACCTATTTTACACCCTACTAGGTCCAAAAATTGGTATTAGAGCCTAACTCAAAACAGATTTAACAAATCTAGAGCAAAAGATCAAAACTGGTGAAAATAGCATAAAACATTTACCTGGAAACATGACCACACAGATACTCCCAGAAGGGTTGTTTGTGTCCAGACCCCACTTTTCTTTAGACATAATTACACATTCTGGAAAAACAGAATGAAAAATTTCATACAGTCTCAGGACATGTATGTCTGGCTTGCTATAGCCAATGGCCCATACATTTCTACATCTACTGTAGATGGGGTAGTCTCTCTTAAGCCAGAAAATGAATATAATGATTCTGACATGAAGAAACTACAAAGTAATGCAGCAGCCATTAACTTCTTACATTGTTCTTTAGATGCTGCAGAATATAACAAGATCTCAGGTTGCGAGAGTGCCAAAGAGATCTGGAAGAAGCTTGAGGTGACCTATGAAGGAACAGATAAGGTCAAAGAATCCAATATCAACCAGAATCTCCGTCTCGATGAGTTATTTGAGATGGAAGAAGGTGAATCAATCTCAAGCTTATATGCAAGATTCACAAACATCATCAATGAGCTCAAAAGGTTGGGAAAGAACTTCTCAGAAGAGGAGCAAGTAAAGAATATTCTTAGAAGTCTAACTTCGAAGTGGCAGGCTAAAAAGACTGCTATAGAAGAAGCTCAAGATCTTTCTACGTACAGGTTTGATGAGCTTATTGGTTCTTTAATCACTCACGAGATTTCTATGCCACTACAAGAAAAAATGGGTTTTGCAACGGAATCTGCAATGGAATTTTCGTTGCAAAACACCTTTTGCAACGGTAGTCATTTCATTGCAATATGCGTCCTTGCTGATTGATCTGCAAGTGCTTCTATTTCCGTTGTAAATTTGTGATGGAATTAAATGTGCAATTTCCGTTGCAGATCTGTAAGTACCAATCCATTGCAATTTCGCAAGTGAATAATCAATTGAAAATTTCATTGCAAATTCACAAGTGAAAAATCAGTTGCAAAATCCTCTTGCAAATTTTCAAGTCCCCTACAATTTCCTTTGCAAATTCACTAATGCAAATTCTTACACTAAAATTACTATTAGATTGAAGGGAGCTACACCTGTATACTTATAATGAGATTAAGTTCAGAGTTCAAAGAGAAATATTGTACACATCTGCCATCTCAATTAGTCTGAAAATTAATGTTCAAACTTGCTATTTAATTTATATGCAATCCTTGAAATGATAGAAGGTATACGAACTAGAAATGTAACTCATTAACTATGCATCAACGACTCAATTCAAGAGTAAATATCATTTAATTTCTAGTGACAAATTATATGGCATAATGAGAAAAAATCAGAATCATGAAAGGTAAAACATATATACAAGTAAAAACCAATTGAGTCCTCCCTCAGTTATCAGAAACACATATAAACATGTTGATTAAGCACTAGAAGAAGAGTTTTGATATAATATACTAATGTAATTAACATTAAGAAAATGAAAATAAGCATATAAAATACCACGAATTATATGTTGGTGAGAACTATTCAGTTGTCCTGCATAAAAGAAAAATAATATATATAAGGAAATATTCGAATGTCAAATTTTATTTGGGAGGCTGACTTATTCATATAAACAAGTATGAGAAAAGACAAAGATTTAAGAAAATTAAAATTCACAATTGACCAAGTACAAGAGAAAATGGTTCTCTAACTTCTAATGTCAACTTTATTTACCATGTGGATAACCAATCCATAAAATCGCAACATGGTATACAAGCTAGTTGAGAGAACTTAGTTGTAGTTAACAGTTACAAATAAGTTTAGAAAACTTGCAACAATTAAAGTAAGGGTCATACAAAAGCTTATATTGTTTGTTTCTTGTTGTTACTTTTACCCACATGAAATTTAATCAATAAACAAGTTGGAAAATATACTACAAAAGGTAGAATGGAGAAGGCACACTACAATTATAAAAGCTTAAGAATTAAAACTATGGACTGAAAGTAAAGTTGTACAGGATGAGTTGGCAACGAACAAAAAAAGATTTCACCAATATGAACGTATAGCCTTAGCAAGTTTTACAAAAAATTAACAAATTAACATTTTTAACTAAACAAGATAAACTTCACTTATCTAAACGATTATGATGACATTATAAATTTGAAAAGATACATCATATCATTGGAATGAAGTGAAGCTTTTTGAGTAATACAAAAGAATAACAACGTGCAATTTGGCTGGAGTAAAAAGAGATGTAGCCAGTAAGGTATTTCATGCCTTTTTTTTATGATCTATTGAAATGAGCAAACTATTAAGAAGATATTGTGTAAATAAATGAAAAGAAGATTAGGGAGTGTAAGGTGCTTACCTTGTGTTTGTACATTAATATTGCAAAAGTACAATGTGATGCTAGAGCTTATGAATTTTCTGAAAAAAAAGGAAATACAGAACACTATAAATGTGTAACGAACAAAACTACAATGTGTATCTTTCTATACCTTCGTCAAATGTAGGCATGTGATTCCAGAGAGACGGTCCAAATCCCAATGAGAAAGGAACCAATTTGCCATGCTTTCAAGCTAATTATGTTAAAGAATTAGTTGTCTACTGAATTATATCCTAACTCTTTATTGAACTCTTAAGTAAAGCAATCCAAGCTCATGCTTTTGACAACGACAAATCATACAAAAAGAAATAAACTTGATTTATTTGGTTCACATTTCAAGCTATTAAGATCAGAATTAGGATAAATTTGGCAGCATACTTCATAACATAAAGGGTTAGCTTGATAGTACATTTGTATCTTTTTTCAACACACCAAGATAAATTAAGTATATAAGTTTGTAATATTAATATATGGCTTTCCCTTTATTGTGGAAAATGTAAAAAAACAACTATTTAAGACCATTAAACAAACATAAAGGGGGAAATCAATAATAGTTTTCACAGGGCTTCCTAAAACAGAGCATAAGCATACAATACAAGGGAATCAACTTGTAAGTTTTGGAAACTAATAGAAAGATAATAATATCATTGATATCATATAGATAATTCTTCTCATGTGCTATAATTAGGCATTCAACTCACAATAAGTACTTTAACAAATTACAAACTAGTTAAATTAGAAAAAGCAACAAAAAGTCAATACTAAACATGAGCAATAAGATGGCTACTAAAAACATTGAGTTTCATACAAGAAATTATGCGTGTAACAGTAATTACACAAAATCAAACAAACTTACAATATAAAAAGCATATGCATATTAAAAATTATAACAATTTTTCATACTACCCATCTTCATTGTACAAGCTATTTACAAGAAGATTCACACCAATTTTTAGGAAATATAAAAGAAGATATTAAAAACTCAAATTTATGTAGAAACGGAAGCATACCCATTAAGAATTGAAACTTAGAGATGCTCCTTCTCATAGACCCAAAGATAAGGCAAGAAAAAAGAGATACGAGAGAAAACGTTTCAGTAGCATTTAAAATGAGAGAGAAGTAATCGGTTATACGAGGAAGAAAATATGAAGAACATACAAGGAGAGAGTGGCGATGATGGTTAATCGAGGTTGAAATCTAAGAAAGAAGTGGGAAGGGAAGTGTCGACATAGTGAGCGAAAGTGGACTAGAAGTTAGAAAGAGATGGGTAGAATTAGGGTTTGAGTGTATAAAAGACATATGCAAATCACGTGAGGTTTTTTTTACTCATGTGCAAATCACGTGAAGTTTTTTGTTTTTTAATTATTATAATCTGCAATGGAATATGCAAAGGCTTGCAGATTCCATTGTAAGAATTCCCTCCAAAATTTCCCTCCAATCTTTTTGCAAGAGGATTTTAAAACTCTTGCATTTTCCCTTGCAATTAAAACCAATATTGTAATTTTTAGAATTTTACAAGGGAATATAATTTTCGCTGCAAATTCCATTGCAAGCTAGTAAATCTACAAGGGAACTTTTTCCCTTGCAAGAATTCCCTTGCATATTACATTTTTTCTTGTAGTGTGTAGAGCTTTTAGAAAAAAGAGAAAGCAAAATCTGAAGTAAAGAAAGCAATAATCCTGAGAGCAGAGACAGTTGATGAAAGCTCATCAGAGGATGATGAGGATATGATGATGACAGCTAGAAAGTTCAAAAAGTTCATGAAGAAAAACTCAAGGACTCCTCAAAGATCTCAGAAGAGAGGAAGCTTCCCTTAGAAGTCAGACTTCCAGAAGAAGGACTTCTCAAAAAGGAAATTCGGAGGATCTGAAGAAAAAATAAAAGGTAAAATAAAAAACCTATAACTTGTTTTGAACATCACCAGGAAGGACACATTAAATCTAGCTGTCCGAAACTCAGAAAGGATAAAGGAAAGAAGGCCATGGTGGCAACATGTAGTGATAGCGAGAATGAAAGCACTGCAGACTCTTCAGAGAATGAAGAAATTGCACAAATATGCTTCATGGCTGCAGATGATATGTACCCAACAGTGGAGTCATAGCATAGTAGCACAGAAAGGGTTTCATCCTCAAAAGGAAAATCTCAGGAAAATGATGAGGTAAACTCTAAATTCAACATCCCTGATGAAATTATGCAAGTACTTGCGTAGATCTATAAGCATGTTAAAAAGAATAAGAGACACATGAAGCTTCTAGAGGAAGATTTTAAATACTTCTGTATCCATGATAGAGTAAGTGAAAACTCTACCAAAGTAATTTATAAGAAGCAAGGAGAACTTGAAGCTGAGGTTGAGAAGTTTAAGAAAGAATTAATCCTAGTAGGAATTAATGCAACCGACCGTAGCAGAAGAGTAGTGTTGGTAGAAGGTAATCTATCAGGAAAGATAACACTACCTGGCAAAGCAGAATCTCAGAAGAAGGAGCTTCCTCAGAAGAAGGATCATCCTCAGGAGAAGAAGCATCCTCAGAAGATAAGTGTCCCTCAGAAGCAAAATCCTCAGAAAAGGATGTATCGAGGTGAATCCTCAACTCCTAGGCTAAGGAGCTATAAGGAGTATGGATATAGGTATGGCGAAAGCAGTCATCAGAAAAGGAGGTTATCAGAAGATGACTCAAAGGAATCCCCATGCCAAAAGAAGAGTAATACCTTAGAGGTAACCAACCCAGGAACCGTTTGATCTTTGTCCATCTCCCAGAACTCTGCAGAGAGATATGGTCAGAGAAGCTGCAAAGACCTTTTGTAATTTCTGCGAAAAGAAAAACCATATAACTGCTATGTGAAGATTTAAAAATGGTTTCTATGATTCTTATGATTGGCCTAACTTAACTTATGATGCACCTGAACCCAAGGGAAACTGGGTTTGAAGATTCTAACCATCTACTTTTGCAGGTAAGTATAAGGTCTACAGAAGGTCAAAGAATTTGGTATGTAGACAGTGGATGCTCAAGTCATATGACTGGAGATGAGAAATCTTTCATCTCATTAGAACGCAAAAGATATGGGAATGTGAGCTTTGGAGACAACAAGAAGGGAAATATCATTGGTAAAGGAACCATTGGTTCAGAAATTAAGATTGAAGAAGTCTCTCTCGTTGATGGTTTAAAGTTTAATCTTCTGAGTGTTGCACAACTATGTGACCAAGGAAGGAAAGTCATATTTGACTTAGAAGGATGCTCCATCATTAACTAAGAAATGGTTCAGAGGAAGATGGAGACTCTGTCTCACATAAATAACCTTTTGAGCCAATCTAAGGAGAAGGATCAACGAAGGATGAACCATCTAAGATTAGATTCTTAGATTATGAAGTTGAAGAGCAAGCTCCAGAAGTAAAGGAGGATCCCGTTCATCATGATCTACCAAAGAAAACAAGAACCAAGAAAGATCATCCAGAAAGGCTAATCCTTAAAGCACCTCAAAATCCCGTTCTCACTAGAGGATAACTTAGCAGAATGACAAGTCACCCAACATTTGTTTCAATCATAGAGCCTAAGAAGTTTGAAGATACAAAACATGATGAAAGCTGGATGATGGCCATGCAAGAAGAACTTGATCAATTCACCAGAAATGATGTTTGGGATCTTGTCCCAGTCCCAAAGAAAAAATCTATCATCAGCATTAAGTGGGTATTCAGAAACAAGCTTAATGAAGAAGGAAACATAGTACGAAACAAAGCAAGACTCATAGCTCAAGGATATAACCAACAAGAATGAACTGACTATGACGAGACATTCACTCTAGTAGCCAAACTTGAGGTAATAAGAATCCTTTGTGCTTTTGTATCTCATATGGGATTTAAATTATACCAAATGGATGTAAAAAGTTCCTTTCTGAATGGATTCATCTCTGAAGAAGTATATGTCAAGCAACCTCCTGGCTTTGAAGATTCAAAGTATCCTTGTCATGTCTACAAGTTGAAGAAATCTCTATATGGTCTGAAGCAAGCTCCCAGAGCTTGGTATGAGAGACTGACAGGCTTTCTCATCTCAAAAGGATACATCAGAGGTAAGACAAACACAACATCATTCATCAGAAGAAGAAACAAGGATATACTCCTTATTCAGATCTATGTTGATGACATCATCTTTGAAGCCACTGATGAAAAGATGTGGAAGGAATTCAGCTCTCAAATGAAGAATGAATTTGAGATATCCATGATTGGAGAATTAACCTTCTTCCTTGGTCTGCAAATTAAGCAAAGCTCTAATGGTATATTCATCAATCAATCTAAATATACTATGGAGATTCTGAAGAAATTTGACAAGGAAAATGGAATAGAAATGTTAACTTCCATGGCGTCAAACACAATACTCAGCAAAGATTTAGAAGGAAAGAAGGTGGATCAGAAGCTTTTCAGAGGAATGATCGGTTCTCTATTATATCTCACAGCAAGTAGGCCTGATATCCACTATGCAGTCTGCTACTGTGCAAGTTATCAAAGTGATCCAAGAGAGTCGCATCTAAGTGCAGTAAAGAGAATTCTAAGATATTTGCTTGGAACCATAGACACTGGATTATGGTATCTAAATAATGGAAACTTCTCTTTGAAAGGATTTACCGACGCTAACTATGGTAGAGATCAACTAGAAAGGAAGAGTACTACTAGAGGTTGTCACTTTTTGGGAAATTGAATTGTTTCTTGGTGGAGCAAGAAACAAACCTCAGTAGCATTATCTACCACAAGCAGAATACATGGCTGCTGGAAGCTGTGCCTCTCAAGTTCTGTAAATCAAGCAACAGCTAGAAGACTATGGAATCAAAAGTGAGTGCATAGAGATTCTTTGCGACAATAAAAGTGTGATTGATCTATCAAAGAATCCTATTCAGCATAGTAGAATGAAGCACATTAATATCAGACATCACTTCATAAAGGATCACGTCTTTAAGAAGGATGTAAAGTTGGTTTATATCTCTACTGAAGACCAAAGACCAAATATCTTCACCAAACCTCTAAGAAAGGATCAATTTGCCTTTCACAAAAGAGAAATTGGAATGAGCAATCCAGTATGAAGTAAGCTCAGAAGACAACATCATTCCTCAAAAGATGGATCGACTCTTAGAAGAAATACTTCAGAAGAAAAGTATGTCATCAGAAGTAAAGGATGTCACAGAAGAAGTATAACTTAGAAAGAATAGCCCACGAAGTACTCCAAATTTCAAAATTCAAAAACCCAAATCCCAATCTGAATCTTTAGGTTAAAAATGTTCACATTCTACCGTCAGTTACACCTCTAGCGGTTCATAAAAAAGTAAATGGTAAATACAAAAACCGTCAACATTAATTATTATCCCTTTTTACTGTTGAACCCCTCTGAATTCATTGTATAAATAAGTAATCACTGTTTATCCTCAAAACACTTTACCAAAATTCTCTCAATCTCTCGTGAAAACCCTATTCAAACAAAGCTCTTTCAAACCCTAAATTCCTCTAACACTCTCTACAGATATACCAAATGGCACCAAAAAGACCAAGATCTTCCAAGAACCCTATTGAGAAAATCATAATCCAAATCCCTCAAAAGACCTTTATTCTTGTTCTATATAGGTCAAATCCCACAAACATGATCCCGCAGAGAGATTTTTAAGCGATAATGCCTTCTTACAAGCTTCTCCTTTCAAAGAAACTATCGAGTTCCATCAACTTGGGACTTGGATCAGACTAAAGGAGCTTACTTTTCTCTCCATTGTTCATGAATTTTACAAGAACTTGAAGAAATTCACTATGAGTGATTAAGAGCTCAAAACCACAGTTAAGGGAAAAGAAATCACCATTACTCTAGTTTTTCTTAGAAAGTTATTGAATTTTAAAGATGAAGGGTTGGATCTCAGAAGTGGATGCGAAGAGTCAACTAGCTATGATAGAAGGGCGTGTATGCTAGAAGGGTGGTTCGGGGAGAAGATAAGCACCCATATTTAGCAGGAACCTAGATACTGGCAGTTTGTGATGGCACATCTTCTACTTTAGAAGATGAACTCCACAAATGCAGTATCAAGCTATGAGCACTGCATCCTATTTCACTTGGTGGAGAAGAAGAAGGTCAACTGGCCCATAATCATCATGCAGTATATGCTTCACCACAAGTTCACACTTGGTGGTCTTATCAGCAGGATAGTTGCATCCTATGAAATCGAATGCTCAGATGAGGATGGATCTCTAGGTAGTGAGATAGTGAAGGAGACCTTCGATAAGAAGGTAGATTATGGGATGAAGTGGGATAGGGAGGAGGCTCTGAAGAAGGATTTGATGAAGAAGAGAAGGGAAAAGGAGTTGAGGGCAACCAAAAAGGGAGAAGTGGCTAAAGGGGTTGAGGAAGTCTCCCCTAAAAGATAGAGGGAGCTTGTGCTGAAATAGGAGGAGGTCCCTAAAGCCAACAGAAGCAGAATAAGCAGAAGTAAGACACTTGCTGCTAAAGTTGAGGTAATTCCTAAACCCTCTACTGAAGTCACTTAAGGAAAGGCTCAAGGAATTACCTACTCCATGAACAAATATCAGTATGTGCCTAGACCTATGGAGCAGAATAACTTAGAAGATGATGAAGAGGATAGGAGGCCAATCAGTGTTCTAACCAAGAGAAGAAGGGGAGAATTTGATCCGAATTTAGTTATCCCTAGTGATGATGAAGAAGAAAAGGTTGAAGAGAAAGAAGAGAAGGCTGAAGAGAAGGAAGAAAAGGTGGAGGAGAAAGAGGAAATGATGGAAGAAAAGGAGGAGAAAGTGGAAGAAATGAGGAGGAAGAAGGAGGTTAGAACTTATGGTGAAACTGTGGTCTCAGAAGATGATCCTCAAAAGGATGATATGATCCAGGCCATAAACCAAAGTCTAGTTGAGGTATTTACTCATACACCCAAGAAAGGGGCTGTTGGAGAAATAAGGACTGCTACAACTGAGGCAGAGATGAAGGCCTTACCAGAAGGAAGGAAGGTGCCTGCTCTAGAGGAATTCACTGCAAAAATGAAGGAGAAAAACACCTCTGAGATAGAGGAGGATGATTCAGATGAGGTGGATGGAAAGGTCTTGGAAGGAACTTCTATTAACTTTGATTTGCCCTTAGGGGCTCTTCTAGTAGCAACAAGTCCAGCCCCTCCCAAGGTAGCCAATCAAACCAATTTTCTACTAGAAAAGAAGTCATTATCTCCCCCTCTTAATCAATAGAAGGCTATCTTTGATCCTTCTCATCTCTTCACAGCCACTCTTGAGACACCCAAGAAGTTTCTATCTACACCAGGAGGGTCTCCAACCTCAAACACCAAGGAGCCTCTTATGATGGCAGCATCAATTGTTTAAGAGGTGGTCAAGGAATTGGAAGCTGAGGCCAAGAAGGAGGAGAATGCTAAGGCCAAGAAGGAGGATAAAGTTGAGGAGAAGGCAGACAAATCTGAAGCCAAGAAGGAGGAAAAGGTCGAAGAAAAGGAAGAGTTCGATGAGCAATCTCTGTTGAAAGAGAAACTACCAGAGGAAGATCCATTCATATCGGCTCTTCAGAAGGAAGAAGTTTAGAGGACTGTAGTGGTTGAATGGGGTGTTCAATCATTAGCATCATATCCTGCTGATGAGTTCGTAACCATGGCTTGCTCTGTACTTGCTAAACACAATCTAAGGCTAGAGGATATAAGGAAGGAGGATGATGAAGAGGAGGAGGAAAAGAAGAAGGATGAAGCAGTTCTGCTGGAGGATGTAAATGAAGAAGAGGATGATGATGTTCGGATTGTGAAAGGGTCAGAGAAGTCTAAGGTCACATTCAAGCCAACTTCTCCCTTCTAGCAGTAACAAATTTCTCCCTACCAGTAGCTACTAACTCTTCATCAGCAGCAACAACACAGTTCCTCTATCCCAAGGGCTCTGGTGGACCCTAACAGCACCTTTGCTCTTATTCCCAAACCTCGGGAACAGAGGATTGATGGAAATGAGTCCCTCAGCAGTAGAGGATGGATGATTAGAGATCAAGCTGAGGGAGGAAATGCTACCATTGCAGTTCCAGTTAACTCTCTCCATCACATAGGGAAGACTCTTGATGATCTCCTCACAATGGCCCTTTGCCTCAATGACTCAATTGTTAACATTAAAATAGTCCCTTTCAACTGCCAACTTGCTCAGAGTGTAGCTCTCCTTATAAAATAAACCTAGATAATTATGAAGATGGCAGATAAGATTCCCTTTCCTAGTCAAATTCGCTCATAGCTTATTCAGCATTTGCATCCACTTATGGAAATGAGGCTCAATAACTATATTGACATCAGAGATGCCTTGGTGGCTCTAAATGAGAAGATGGAAATTGGTGAAAGGGGTCTGGAAATGATCCATGATGAAGTTTGAGGGGTGAAATGAGAGTTCCAGAGGTAAATAGCAGACGTAATGTCCACTATAGGGACTACCATTAAGCGTACTTCAACATTATTCTCCATGGGGTTGCGAGAAGAATTCAAGGTGCTCAGGACTCAGAATGTCCTCTATCTGTGGAAGCAGGGAAGGATCCAAAATAGTCTTAATGAGATGTCAAAGAAAATGAATGATTTTAAGACTGAAACTCTCAAAGCTATTGCGGACTCCAAGAGGGAGATAAAGTCTGAGGTTCTCAAGGCTGTTGAGGACAGTCACAAGATGGTCACTAATACCACTTTTGCTCAGAAGAATGAGTGCACTGATGACATTGAAGATATAATCACCTCTGCCACTGCTGCTTTAACAAAGGCAATCAAGAGATAAGAAGCTCAGAGCCTTAGACACAGGAGGATGATAATTCTGTGTTGGTATAGCTCATCAAAGGCTAGGCTGTTGGAAGGAACTTCAGTCACAAGCTTTGTAAAGAGTTTGCTTTTCACCAGAAGAAAAGCCACCAGTGGATTAAATCTTGGATAAGAGATTCCAAAGACTGGATTAGGCAGAGGCCGAACCAGGATAAAAATTCTTGTTTGCTATTTCTGTTACCTTGCCTTATTCTGTGTTTATTTCTATTCTGATATAAATAATTAAAAGTATTAAAAGGGGGATTCTGATTAAAGCATCTTTATTCAAAAGGAACTTCCGAAGCCAAACTCAACGGTCTTCTGAAATTGAATTAAAACTCAAAAAAGAGTCATTATATATATATAATAAAAAATATTTGTAGGTCAGCTTCAAATAAATAAGAAACTAAAGGTGGTTTTTTTGTCATTGGAATTGTATCAAAATGTCTTTTTGAAAAAAGTGTGAATTCAAGGCGAGGCTTCAAGGTGACAAAAAACAAAAAAGAGAAGTCTGATTTTATAATTTATTTTGGTGAAAAAATTAAAGTAGCTTGTTAAAATTGAAACAAATAACCAAGGAAATGGAAAGGGGTTTATAGGTGAACCAATGACGAGACTTGAAAATGTTTTTCTTATTAAAACATTTTTCATGTTTTGTAAAGAGAATTTACGTTTGACATTTTACTTTTTCCAATACTAACAAATACCGAAAATTTTGGTAAATGTTTTTCTGTAAATATCACAAGAAATAGATTCAAATCGAATAGCAAGAAACAAAGAAGAAGGTTTCCATTGAATCAGAAAACAATGTACAAAAGCTCTGTAAAAGAGAAAAGGAAAATAATGGGAAAAGTTTCTAACTAATTGAACTAATCTGATTACAGCTCAAATGGATCCTTTTATACTAACATAATTCAAATTACTAAACTACCCTTATATTCCTAACGGTAACATAATAAACTAAACTTGTGCTTTATACTCTATACAAATTAAACTATACAAAGTATAAATGTACAATTAAGCCCCCACCGCAAGATTAACATCATGTATGTCTAATAAACCCAGTTTCTGTACTTGCTCTTTGAAGGTTGGAGAATGCATGGATTTGTGAAGCAATCTGCCAGCTGCTCTTTAGTTCTTACTAACACCAGTTCAATGATCAATTCAATGATGTTGTCTTGGACTTTGGAGCGTAGAAAATTACAATCAATGTCTAGATGTTTTGTTCTTTCATAAAAGGCTGCATTTTTGGCAATGTGGATGGCAGAAATGTTGTCACAATACAATGTTCCAAGCTGTGCTTGCTGAACTTCTAAATCCTTTAGTAAATATATGAGCCATTGAATTTCAGCAGCTATAGTAGCCATTGCTCTATATTCTGCTTCTGTAGAGCTCCTACTTATTGTATTCTGTTTCTTAGCCTTCCAACTAATCATTGATTCTCCTAGGAAAATGTAAAAACATGTGATAGATTTCCTGGTTTCTTTGCGATTTCCCCAATCAACATCAGTGTAGGCTGTTAGTTTTAAACCTGCAAAAGAGGAGAAAAATAATCCCTATGCTGGTTTACCTTTTAGGTACCTTAGGATTCTGTTAGCAGCAATCAAATGGCTCTCATGTAGACCTGTTCGTCGGGCGGGCCGGGCCGGGTTCGGGCTAGGCTTGGCGGGCTTTTTACAAAAAACGTTAACCCAAGCCCGACCCAAGCCCGTACTTTAGAATTTCGGGCTCGGGCCGGGCTAAAAAAGTCATTCCCAAGCCCGGCTCAAGCCCATGAATATTTTATTTGTTATTAATTTTTTTATTAAATTAATAGAAAAAATATAAAAAAAGTTAAAATATGTTTAAATTTTAAATATAATTGCATTGTTTACTTAAAATCTTTAATATTTA
>CATIWQ010129222.1:0-16579 GCA_949673415.1 Euphorbia schlechtendalii | reverse complement strand
TAAAATGAACAATCAAGCTAACATATAGTTAACGCAACCTTTCAAATTGGATGAGAGAACTTGTTATGTGGTTGATTCTCAATTGCCTAGCCACAAGAATTGATAACAATCAAAATAAGACTTCAAGAACAAGATCACAATTACTCAAACTCAAAGAAGAAGTTGAAATTCCGCAAAGGAAATCTGAAATTTTATTAATCATAAAAAACATTACAAAAACACATAAAACATGTTTGTATATAATAATACTAATCCTAAGCCATGAAATTAATTATGGAATTCTCCTAAAAGGAAATACCAAAGTCCTATTAGCTTTAGAAAAGAAATCCTTAAAGCATAAGAAAAGAATCATACTTTAATTTGAAATATAAACTAATTAGGAAACTAAAATTCCTAAATAAGAAACTAATAAAGGTAATTCTAATGAAGTAAAACTTTAACATGTGGGCAGCATATTTATTTTCTTCCATCATATTATTGAACTAATAAGAATTAGCAGAGATCCCAGTGGTTTAACATGTGACTTACACATGCGTGTACGATGCTCACTTAAGCTAACTCCAATTAGATCTAGTCTTGAACTCCTCTTTAATACATGAATCAAAAATTGGAATTCTTCATCTTTCCTTAAGGTAGCCTTACTAGAAGTTGTTGAAACTTAAGTTGAAATTCGAATCATCAAAATCACTTTAATTTGCTCACTTATAACTTCTTGAACACTCTTAGATTTAGACTTTGTAAATGTAATTAGAAAATGATCTTCCCACTTCAATTCCAAGTCTTTATCATTTCTACAATTAATAATTGGTGTTCATTAATTCACATCACCTCCCGATAGTTATGACAATTTTCAAAACTGGTCAACAACACTACCCATGATTTCAACCACTTTCTCACCCATTATCTCCACTTTCGGCTTGCGTTTCAATCTAGAAATCCCATAGATAAACCCTACTAAATCTCCTAAATCAACACACATTACTCTATCTATCTATCTTTATCTTTCTATAGCTCTCCCAAATAGGAAAATACACTACAATTCTTAAACTATAGTCTTCAAAGTTCAAATTATCTCGAAGGAAGTAAATTGGCGTAATCAAGCCCTCTCAAAGTGGAAACTTGTTGAAAAGATAAGAACCTGAGTACCAAACACCTTTTCAATTATATTTTAATATTTCAATTTTGTTTTTGAGTTCTTCAAGTAATGGTAACGGGAGCCTCACCAGGGAAAATGGGAGCCTCATCGAGAGATAAGGGCGCCATCATCCCATCATGCAATTATTTTTTTGTGTAAGTCTTATATCATTGGATTTTAAACATCTTAAGATTTCTAAAACATCAAATATCACTCCATTTGGTGAGTAGATAATATGTTATGAAGTTTTGAAGTTGCATGTTCATACGAACCCTTCTTTTTCGTAATTAGTAAACTATTTTCAATTCTGGCATTGACTCAGACTTATATAACTTTTATATAATTTAAATATCTCATGGTTTTTGAAACATTAAAGATCTTTCAAAATAGACGATGGGTTTGAAAGTTGTGATTTTTTTGAAGTTTTAAAAACATTTTGTTTTCCAATTTTGGGTACAAAAACAAATTTGATTTCTTAGTTCGATTCATTTCTTTACAAATGTGTAGATATTTTTCTCATAATCTACATATTGTAAGGATTTCGAAACATTAAGAATAATCCAAAACAAATGATCAATTTTAATGATATGATTTTCTAAATTTTTTGTTTTCAACATTTGGTTTCTACCAAAAATTTCTTTTGTTGAAAATGTTGTTTACTTCTTTATTATTATTATCATTATTATTATTATTACACCTATACTAACATCGTTTTTTTATAATTTCCAATGCATACAAAATTTATTATTGATATTGAAATCTTTGGTTAAATTAAACTCATGGTTCTTATTTGCAATAGAATATTCATTTCATGTGTTTGGATTGGTTACTCTAAGACTACTAGTAGTTTGCCAATTTGAGTTGAGCCCCATGACACTCACAAAAATGACCCTTGCAACCTCTTGGAAGACTTGACATTAGGGGGTTGAACAATTATTGTTATATTGCATGTATCTCCCTTTTTAGATACCATTTGGGGAGAGGCTTAGAGTGTATCGTAGAGCAATGGGAACCATCTACATCAACAACTCTATTGACTGAATCCCCTCATGTAGTAAAGCTTATCAACTATCCATAGGGTACCAAAACTAATACAAACATATGCATTAAAATTTTGCACTTTATCATCATGCGATCCTTGATAAGTTATGATGAAGTTACCCTACCAAGGGAAGAAAGACCAAATCCTACAAGCATTATAAATGTTAAAGGGAGGACTCTTATGTGTTTACTTTCCCCAAGTAACGTAGACTATATGCATAGAGTACATCAAATTCTCCTTAGTCTATCAAGCGTACCCTCATAACATAAGGTTGTGATGTTTTCCCAATACTCTGCATGAAAACTGCACGTTGCTATGTTGCCATGCTATGCCATGTTTTCATGTTACTTTCTCTACACATTTCCATGCTATAACATGATACTTTCTCTACACTTTCTCATGTTGTACCATGCCACACTACTTTCTCTACACATTTCCATGCTATTACCCTGTTATGCCATGATAACTTTTTCATACCATGACAAATGGTATGCCATGATATATATTAACATGATATGCCTTTCTGCATGAACATTACCATGATACATTCATACGCAATTTCATATTTTCCATAGGATGCCATTTCAAGTCATGCAATTGATTTTATGTGAAATTTCTGTACTAATTTGCATTAATACCAAAATTATTCCATTTTTTCTTCCTTAATAATGTCTCGCATTTAAATTATTTCATATGACTAAAAATCACATTTTTTTAATAAAATCATGCATTAGATTTTTCGATCATATACATTTAAATTTTAAAATCCCATCCTAATTTGGGTAAACACCAACTCACCTTTAGTTTTAAAATTAATTTAAAAAGCATCTTTTATTTTCTTTTACCTCTCAATCTTAATCTCAGTTTTATTTTTATTCACCACATTGTGCATGTTTGACACCTGCCCTTCTTTGCCAAATTTTTTTGACAGCTCATCTTTTTTTTAACTAAACAATAATTTTCAAATATATTTTAATCCCTCTTTTACCTAACTTCCATTTGCAAACTCTTCACCTTTTGTTCACTTTTTCAAAATCCAAGAGGGAGAATCAATTCTTCCCCCAAAGCCAAAGAGTATAGACTCCAACACCCTCTCATTTCAAGTCTTGCATGTTGCTTCCATTTAAGCTACACAATTTCATTTGACAGATTTTTGTTACTACAACCTTTAAGTATGGGGATGGAAGCCATTTTTAATTTCTTTTCACAATTAGTTTTATGGTGATTCGTTGATGATTGCTTTTTGGGATTTTGAGTTTTTTTTATCATTTTTTGAGTAGTTTTGATTCCAAAGGGCTCGAATATCTTTCTGCGACATCTTTTAGTCCCTGTGTGAATCATTATAGACTAGGGGGAAAGTGAAAATACTTATCTTTATTTCTTCATGAGAGGGACCAAAAATTTCATGCTCACTAGCTGCTCCTCGCATGATCACTGCTGATGTAGGTCAGGATGACCACATGAAAAAGAGCAAGGGATAGAAATCATAAATGCTTTAGTGTCAAAGTTGGCCTTGAGGTGGGAAAGTGCACCCTGTGAAACTTTTATAGTGTTAAACCTTAGGGATAAATCACCTTGTTGTAACCTAGTAGGATATTTTGTTATCTTTGTTGTCCTTGAGATAGGATCTTCAATGAGATTGACCTCTAGGGTTAAAGCACCTAGTACAACCTTGGAAAATGTAGAGGTTATCGTTGCAATGTTCCTTTTTTGAACACCCTATAAATGAGACAATATTTTGAAGTTAGTAATGTGAGAGAATGTGTGGTAATTCCTTGATTGACTTTGCAGAAGGAAAATAATTTTCTCCTTCAATCAAGAGTTAAAACATAAGAAATAACAACTAAGTATGAGAGTTCGGCCTTGTTCAAAATATTTTTTGAAGTGGAACTGCCCCTTGCATAAGTTTTACCTTGTTGAAAGGTTTGTGAGTTTTAAGAAAGGCATTTGAAATTTTAAATTAGCTTGGAGGGGATAGAAGGATTTTAAACAAGGAAGGTTTTTTTGTGAGAAAATTGGATAAAGCTGCATTTTGAGAAAAAATAAGAGAATAAATGTTTGGCAAGGAGTGAAAGAGAAGGTGCAAAGGCTAAGAAATTGGAGGGTGCGGAAGCATGGAGGGCATGGAGGGTGCGATAGAGGGTGTGCGAAGGTCACGAATGAGGCAAAAAGGAGGCGATGAAGGCTGCTAGTTAATCAAGACAGTAATTAAACATGCAAACGTCGCAAGATGGAATTTCAAAACTTAAAATTAACCTAAGGTTCTCCTAAGCATGCCATGATTGATATATTCTAAGGTTAAAACGTTCCATGGATGCTCTTAGGTTTATAAAGCTTATAAAAGAACCTAGCATCGAAGTTTAGAACATTACCAGTTGATGTGTGCTTTCTCTTTCTTTGGTAGCGGTGTTCCCATATAGAAATTAAGCAGAATTTCGTCAGCACGAGCTTCCAAACAAGGATCGCCTTTACGATTGATCCACATGGATCTTCACCGACCAAAACCTCATTAAGGAAGAACCCATTAGTAAGCAGTAGTTGCTAGACCACTCAAAGACCAACCCAAAAATATACCAAGAAGGCTCACTTTCGAAAGATCCTTCAAAAGAATTCTTCATTTATTTAGAGAAACTCGTGGAGGATCTCACATAACAAAAGAAGAGAGAGATGTCGAACTCAGAGAGGAATGCTGAGCTGAAGTATAGAATAATGAGGATCTTGAAAGCTATATATAGCAAAAAGGAGGGAGTGTTAGACTCCCCCTTAAATACTAGGTGGGATGGGAATATTCCCATCTCACCTTAGTAGGTTAGTCGCGCGGGTCACAATGACCCGTGGACTAACCCCGAGCGCCTCTTGCAAGGCAACCCTTGCTGCTGCAAGCATGGGCTTGCAGGCTTACCTCGCGCAGGCCCCACTTCAAAAAATCCATCTTCATTTGGGGTCCACTTGCAAAGGGAAAAATTCCCTTGCTCCGTTCTATGTAAATTTTCCTTATTTTCTCTTTATTCTCTTTAATATCAATTCAATCCAACCAATTAATAATTCTTCTAACAAATTTGACAATTGGTATTTTCAGCATAGACCCAGTCTATAGGTTTTTTACTTAGTCTGAAAAAGATCCAAAGTGTGTGACTTCATACGATCCCAAAGTATAGAGCCGCTAGAGGTTAACCTAAACCTAGCTTCCCATCTAGGAACCTTTAGGCTTAGTGTTTCCAGACCGATATGGAACTTGATAGCTCTAGATGATCAAATGGGATTTCTAGAAAAGGCGTATAATCCCCCTATACTTAGACTGTCACGTGCTTGTGACTTGATTCGGTTATGCAGTAGTAATCAAAACAATACATTCCTTCTATTAGGTTAAGTACCATCTAGTTTATTGAGCTCGAATTAAGTATTAGCTCATGTAATAACCGTAGCTATCTTGGAATTAGACTTATTCACGAAGAACACCACTAGACCCTTATGTTTCAAGATTAACTAGAAACCCGCTATATCAATCTTATACTCTGATAAGAGGTTTATGAGTGTGTCATTTCAACAAGGGGCCCTAGGGTGCATTTCCCATTATATGACTATATCAGGAGCGATGGATCCCATCTTAATTACTCGGCTTACCAACATGTGATCATTTGTATACCCGTAATCACCTGTATCATCCTGACCACCAGGATATGAATAAGTATGACTCAAAGTATAGCAACTCCTACACAAGGTAACCAGTATCTCAAGTTTGAAGATACTTGTACTGCTACTACAATAAAACATGACACCAACACATGGATATAGTTATTTCCAAGTGTTTATGTTATATTAATCTCCAATGTATTACCCGAATACATTCATGTGTTAACTCAAGGTACCACCTTTAGCTCGTGAGATCGACTGCTTGGATTTAATCCAAGGAATAAGCCTACACATGATAGTCAATCTCAATGAAATTATGACTAGGAATATTTAGACTATTCATAGTAACACGTATGTACAGTTCTCACACCATATAGCTCCTGTTATGTTGTTGCACTTTTACACTATGAAGTAGTCATGGAATTTGTCTCATTAATGCGCATTCACATATTTATTACTATACATATATGATACCAACGAGGTACATAAATAAATTGAAAGCATTGATAAGCAATAAAGATGTCTTAATTATTATTAATAATAATTCGAAAACCATTTGTATATTATAACTAATAAAGATATATTGCCTTAATTGCCTCTAGGGCATACATCATGTCTAACAATCTCCCTCTTGCACTAGAGTAAATTGCCCATGTGCCTCATGCCATACTCATTAACATGCTGGTCATGTTTAACTTGAGTCAATGGCTTAGTTAGCCCATCCGCTAGATTATGATCCATCGAGATGTATTCTAAATTTATATCTTTCTTGTCTACAATCTCCGGAATGAGATTGTATTTTCTAAGTACATGTTTGTTTTTCTGACGAGACCCTGGTTCCTTTGGTTGAGCAATAGCCCCATTGTTATCGCAATAGATCACTACTTAATTTACAATGCTAGAAATCACATTGGGATCACCAATAAATCCCTTAAGCTGAGCAACTTGGTTAGCCGCTTCTAAAGCAGCCATGTACTCAGATTATGTAGTTGAATCGGTAGTCGTATCCTGAATGAAATTTTTCCAAACAATTACCCCTCCATTTAACATAAATACATAACCTGACTAGGACTTACAATCATCCCTTTCAAACTGAAAACTTGCGTTGGTGTATCCCTTCAAAGTAAGATCACCTTCTCCATATACTAAAAACATAGCCTTAGTCTTATGTAAGTACTTAAGGATAGTTTTAACAGCCATCCTGTGCTTCTCACCGGGTTAGATTGAAATCTTCTTGTAACGCTCAAAGCATGTGAGTTGTCAAGCCGAGTGCAAACCACAATATGCATGATGGAACCTATCGATGAGGCTTAGGGTATTCCATTCATGTGCAGTCTCTCTTCTTGTATTCTCATACACTCGAATTTAGAAAGGTTAACCCTCTGAGACATTGGGAGATAACCCTTTCTTAACTACCCAAGGTTAAATCTACCAAAACCTTATATATGTATGTACTTTGCGAAAGACCAAGTAGCCTTCTGGATATATCTTGATAGATCTTTATACCGAGTATAAAAGCTTCTTCTCCAAGTTCTTTCATGGAGAACTTCTTTGACAACCATGACTTAATTATCTAAAGAAAGGAATTTACTTTCCTATCAGTAATATGTCATCGACAAATAATACAAGGAAAATGATCGAACTCCCATTAGCCTCCTTATATACACAGGGCTCATTAGCGTTTGACACAAAACAAATTTCTCGGATTGTCTCGTCAAACCTAATATTCCAACTCCTCGATGCTTACTTAAGTCCATAAATAGAGTTCTGCAACTTGCATACCTTCGAGCCATCCTTGGATGTAAAACCCTAGGGTTGTTCCGTAAACACATCACTATCTTGATTCCCATTAGGAAATGCTATCTTTTTTAGACATGATGTATGCCCTAGAGGCAATTAGGGCTATATATCTTTATTAGTTATAATGCACAAAAGATTTTGAATTATGATTAATAATAATTAAGGCATCTTTATTGCTTATCAATGCTTTTTATTTATGTATCTCACTGGTATCATATATGTATAATATTAAATATATATATGCGCATTGATGAGACAAAGTCCATGACTACTTCATATCGTAAAAGTGCGAGGACATAGTTGGAGCTATGTGGTGTGAGAACTACACAAACGTGTTACTATGAATAGTCTAGATATCCCTAGACATAGTCTTATTGAGACTGGACATCAATGGAACAGACAAACAAGCATGTGTAGTCTTACTCCTTGGATTAGATCCAAGCAGCCGATCTCACGAGCTAATGGTGGTACCTTAAGTTAACACGAATGTATACGGGTAATACATTAGAGACCGCAATAAGATCTCTACAAGTATCCTCAGACATGAGATACTGGTTACCTTATGTAGGAGTTGTTATACTTTGGGTCATACATACTCATACACTGGCGATCAGGATGATATGGGTGATTACGGGTATAGTGATGATTACATGTTGGTAAGCTGAGTACTCAAGATGGGATCCATTGCTCTTTATATAGTGATATAATGGGAGATGTACCTTAAAGCCCCTTGTTGAAGTGACACACTCATAAACCACTGATCAGAGTATAAGATTATCAAAATGGGTTTCTAGTCAATCTTGATACATAATGGCTGAGTGATGTTCTTTGTGAACAAATGTAATTCCAGGATAGCTATGGCTATTACATGAGCTGACACTTAATCCGAGCTCAATTATTAGGATGGTACTTAACCTGATGAAAGGAGTGTATTGTATTGGCTACTACTGCAAAACCAGATCAAGTCAAAAGCACATGACATTCCAAGTATCTAGGGATCATAAACCTTTGCTAGAAATCCCATTTGATCATCTACAGCTACCGGGTTCCATATCGGTCTGCAACACTGAGCCTAAAGGATCCTATATGAGAAGCCAAGTTTAGGTTAACCTCTAGGGACTCTACTGTAGGATCCTATGAGATTATACACTTTGGGTCTTTATCGAACTAAGTAAAGAATCTATAGATTGGGTTTATGCCAAAATTACAAGTTGTTAAATTCATTAGAAGAATTATTATTGGTTAGACCAAATTAATAAAAGGAATAAAGAGGAAATAGGGTTAAAGTTGCACGAAGTGGGCAAGGGATTTATCCCATTGAAAGTGGGCCCCAAACGAACATTGGATGTTTGGAGTGGGGCTGCAAGACCGCAAGCGCTTCCTAAGGAAGCACTTGCACGACCTACCGTGCAAGCCCGCAAGTTGGGCTTGCAGCTACAAGGCAAGCCCACTAGGGTTTACCTTGTGTTGCAACCCGCGGGTTATTGTGATCGGCATGGCCAACCGGATATGTGGGATGGGAATATTATCATCCCACATAGTTTTTCAAGGGGAGTATAGCACTCTGCCTCTTCCCTATATAGGCCTCCACTCATCTCTTTATACACACCTGAAAATAGCTTTAAGCTCAAATTTTTTCCCTAGATCAACTCCCTCTTCTTCTTTTGTTGTGCGAGATCCTTCATAGGTTTCTCCAAACAATAGAAGAACTTTTTTTTAAGGCTCTTTCTTAAGTGAGCTTTCTAAATTCTTTTCGGGTTAGTTTTCGAATGGTCTAGTAGCTGCTATCTACTAACAGGTTCTTCCTCAATGAGGTTTTAGTTAGTGAAGATTCATGTGGATCAATCGTAAAGGCTCTCCTAGTTTGGAAGCTAGTGCTAACAAAGTACTACCTTATTACTCAAAGGGAACACCGCTACCAAAAGAGAGAAAGCATGCGTCAATTGGTAATGCTTCAACCATTTGTTGCTAGGTATCTTTTATAAGCTTTATAAACCTAAAAGCATTTATGAAATATTTTAACATGGATTATATCAATCTTGGAATTCCTAGGAGATCTATAGGTTAATTTTAAGTTTTGAAATTTTTCCTTGCAAAGATTGCATGTTCAATTACTGTCATGATTAACCAGCAACATATTCCTTTGGGCTTCTTCTTTTCAATAACAACATTTTTTACCTTCTAGTTGATGGGTTTTAAACCTTTACCTTTAATGCAAGTTCTACATGCCAATGTACTTGTTCCTCTAGCCCTTACACCTTCTTCAAAACTTCTAAGTTCTCTGAATAAACTCATATTTCTTTCTGGTCTTCCTTGACATAAGATAATCTTTCACAAAGGGTGAATATTTATCAAATAGAATTTTTATCATAACCTGTATGTCATCATTGGAATCTATGTTTATTCCTTTCTAAGACAATCTCCTTGAATATTGTAAGTATTCTATACATCGCTCAATGGCTAAGATCCCATCATCTCTCCCAGAGTTATAGATAAATCTCAATATTTCATTCCATTCAACTTTCATGCCCTCATGAAGTCCTCTGAGATGAATTAGAATGGATTTTAGGTCCATACCTTCATGTTGTTTCTTAAGCTTCAAACTCATGGTTTTGAGCATCACTAGTGACACTATGAAATCATCCTTCTTGTGCTTAAGATATGCTTCTTTCTCTTGGATAGAAGCCTCAGCATTAGGATTGACTGGTTCTTGATTATCTAGAACAAAACCATGTGGCTTTTCTCAAGATCCTTTCTAAGAGCTTTGAACCAGTCATCTAAATTGAGCCCTATCAATTTATTGTCAAGTATCGGACATAAACTTATGTTGAACCTAGATGTAAGATAGAATTTGTTTAGACATTAGTATATGTACATGCTTTTAATATAAGGTCTTTAATTAAATACATAATTTATACTATTTTCTCAACATTCAAATACCCCTTCTATTCAAATTCAAGGAATTTGGTCAAACCAATTTTCCTTATTAGGTAGTATCCATAGCCACTCATCATGACCCTCACTATCGCAGGTCAATCGACAAAAAAGATGACCATGGTTGGAACCTGTCCATTTACATCTCTTGCAATTACTAATCCATTTGAGTTCTCTTTCTCAAGACATGTGTACCCAATTGTATGACTCCTTAAATGAGTCTCCAATTTGGCATTAACCTCATCTAGTCTCATGACCAAACACATGTTAATGGAAGGCATGAGTGCTTTCTCTCTTTTAGTAGCATTGTTCCCTTTGAGTAATTCGATAGCACTTCGTTAGCATGAGTTTCTAAACTAGGAGAGCCTCTACAATTGATCCAGAAGGATCTTCACCAACCAAAACCTTGTTGAGGAAGAACCCATTAGTAGACAACAGCTACTAGACCACTCGAAAACCAACCCGAAAATAATCTAGAAGGCTCACTTAAGAAAGAGCCTTCAAAAAGAATTCTTTGATTATTTGGAGAACCACGTGAAGGATCTTGCACTACAAAAGAAGAAGAGGGAGTCGAATCCAGAGAGAAAAACTGAGCTTAAAGCTATTTTCAGCTGTTGTGAATAAAGAGAGGAGTGGAGGCCTATATATAGGGAAAAGGGGGAGAGTTAAACTCCTCCTAAATAATTATGTGGGATGGGAATATTCCCATCCCACATATCGGGTTGGCCGTGCAGGTCATAATGACCCACGAGTTGCAACACAAGGCAAGCCCTAATGGGATTGCCTTGTAATACAAGCTGTGTTTCTGGTAAGCCCAGCTTACGCGTAACCCATGCAATCACTGCCTTAGGCAGAGCTTGGGGGCCTACAGCCTGCTAGCACGCGTAGGCTATCCCCGCTCGCTAGCTGCCCGCAACCCCTTTGGCTCGTGGGGTAGCCGTGAAGGCCCCACTTTGAACATCCCATGTTCATTTGGGGCCCACTCGTAATGGGATAAATACCTTGCTCGCTTTGTGCAACTTTTTCCTATTTCTTCTTTATTCCTTTTATTAATTTGGTCAAACTAATTTTTAATTCTTCTAACGAATTTGACAACTTGTATTTTCGACATAGACCTAGTGTATAGGTTCTTTACTTAGTCCGATAAAGACCCAAAGTGTGTGACCTCATAGGAACCCGTAGTATAGAGCTACTAGAGGCTAAACTAAACTTGGCTTCCCATCCGGGAACATTTTGGCTCACTGTTCCAGACCGATATGGAACTTGATAGCTCTAGATGATCATATGGGCTTTTTAGCAAAGGCGTATGATCCCTCGATACTTGGAACGTCACAAGCTTTTGACTTGATCCGATTATGCAGTAGTAACCAATACAATACACTATTTCATTTATGCTAAGTACCTTCTAGTTTATTGAGCTCAAATTAAGTGTCAGCTCATGTAATAGCCATAGCTATCCTGGATTAGACTTGTTTAGGAAGAACACCACTCGATCATTATGTATTAAGATTGACTAGAAACCTATTCTATCAATCTTTTTCTTTGATTAAAGGTTTATGAGTGTGTCACTTCAACAAGGGCCCTAAGGTACATCTCCCATTATATCACTATATTAGGAGCGATGGATCCCATCTTAACTACTTGGCTTACCAACAAGTGATCATCACTAAACCCGTAATCACCCGCATCATCCTAATCACCAGGGTATGAATAAATATGACCCAAAGTATAGTAACTCCTACACAAGGTAACCAGTATCTAAGGTTTTTATATACTTTTACTGCTATTACAATAAGCATTGACACCAACACATGGATATAGTTATTTCCGAGTGTCTTTCTTATAGCGGTCTCCAATGTATTACTCGAATACATTCATGTTTTAACTCAAGGTACCATCTTCAGCTCGTGAAATCAGTTGCTTGGATCTAATCCAAGGAGTAAGCTTACACATGCTAGTCTATCCATTTCAATGATGTCCAGTCTCAATGAAACTATGACTAGGGATATTTAGACTATTCATAGTAACACGTATGTGTAATTCTCACACCATATAGCTCCCACTATGTCCTCACACTTTTAAGCTATGAAGTAAGCACAGACTTTGTCTTATCAATGCACATATACATATATCATACCAGCGAGATACATAAATAAAAAGAAAGCACTGATACGTAACAAAGATGCCTTAATTATTAATAATAATAATTCGAAACCGTTTGTACATTATAACTAATAAAGATATATCACCCTTGCCTCTAGGGCATACATCACGTCTAACAAGGAGAACAATTGAAAAGGTGAATATTGAGCACCATCATCATCACCGTGTATACCACAAGCTAATACAGCAGTAAGAGCGGTAAAAATGCTGAATGAAGAAGCTATTAAAGTGATGGATATGAATCAACAAAAAATACTCAAATGCTATCACATCTAGGTGAAAGAATTAAATCATGTAAAAAGTAGTGCAAAAAATTAATTAGCCTGTCAATTAGCACTCTTTTAGTTGAGAAAAAATTAGGGCCTCCTTTCAAAATAGCAAAAGAATAGTCCATTGAGTTGATAACCCGAAAAGGGAAACTCAGATAAAACTTGAAAGGGCTAGTCGATAGCATGAGTCAAATAATTTGAAACATTCAGACCCTTGTTAAGTTCATTAATGAATTTTCATTCTTACTAAATCTTTATGCATATATTTATCTTGATTGCTTGCATGTCAATGGTAGAATATCACAAGTAACCATCCCATCACATCATGCTTCAATAAAAAAATAATAATAAAGAGAAAAGAAAAGAAAAGAAGAATAGATGAGTCTACTAGATCGAAAACCTGAAAAGGCGATCGAGGAAAAAATTAAGGCAATGTTCGATAGATTGAAAACCCATAAGGGCGGTCTATGCGGAAATTAGAACCAAAGAAATATCAAATTCTTCAACTACTCCTTTGAATGGCTCAGGGCATCATCTATCTCCTTCTAGAACATATGATGATTATTTTCAAATTTCCCTCACAGAGAGTATTGTCACAATAGGAAGTAACTTACAATACTTCAACCATAAAAGCTTCCAAGCTCTCATTATCAACTTCATAGTGAGCATCACAAACATGGTTCAAGATCACCATTAACATCACTAATGCCATACCAAAGAAGGAAAAGGATGTCAAAAAGTCAATGAATCATCCAGATCCTCTTCAAACCAAATTCAGGCTTTGAACTCAACTTTGATTCATCTATAAAATCAAACTTTGACTCGGACCCATGTCCATCATCACTTTGAAGGAGTCATGTCTACAAAACTTGACCACCGACAGTAAGGCAGTCATGGAATACCCAATGAGATAAATTCTAGGGGCATTCATACACCAACATAGGAGGGTATTAACTCGGAAACCTTTGAAAGGCTCTTCATGCAATGAAGCTTATGCTATTGGCCGAGCCCAATGCTCCTAAAGCCAATGATGCCTGCAACAAACAAACATACATCATGTGATAAATGATGTTTGTGCATAAAGTCATTCATACATGCATATGCATCATGTCACTTATAGGTCAAGGTAATGTCAAACAGAGGCAATGCCATTCCGATAAGCAAAAAACTCTATCTCCACAAGAGGAAACAAGTATCAAGAAAATGTTGGAGCAACACCTTAAAACTGAGGATGACAATGGCCCAACTCAAGCCATTTCAACTTTTGTTAAACTCAAGCCTACCTAGGCCTCATTCAAGCATCATTTCTAAATCACAAAAGCCTCACAAAATAACGAAGTGACCATCGAGAGATCCCCAAAAAGTCAAACTCAAATTTCCACATTAATCACGGGTTTGAAGAAAATTTCTCATAATCCTCATGTTATAATTTTCCATTGAAGGGGAAAAATTTTTTACTTTTAGCAATCTTAATCAAAGAATTAAAACATATGTCACAAGCATTTACTGATAGATTTCCTCATTCTTACAGGTACCCCTTCAACTCGCAAGGGGCATCCATTTCAGACTCACAATAGTTGATATATCACTAAAGGCATAGAGCACATGACTTTCATCCTTTTACCAGCAATTCCAAGGATTATAATAAAAAAAAAGTTAACTCACAAAGGGCATATAATTCAGACCGCAATGGTCAACCATCCCACAACTGATTTCGATGAAGACTTACTACAATCAATGTATCATTAAAGGCATGGAGCACACAACTTTTATCCTTTCCTCAACAGTTCCAAGGGTCACAATCAACCATTGCTCGACTCACAAGGGGAATACAATTTAGACCGATATGGTCAACCATCCCATAATGGATACGTACAAACACATACCACAATAGATGTATTTTCAAAAGCATGAAGCACAAGACTCTCATCCTTTCCTAGCGATTCCAAAGGTAATAATCAATCAAAGGTCAACTTACAAGGGGCATTCATTGTAGACTTTCTATAGTCTGCAAAATTCCAAGTCTTTCTATAGTTTTCACACCGTTTCAAGCTTTTTACAATAAATCGACTTTTTACAGTTTGCATTTCTTTTCAAGCTTTTTACAATTAACAGACTTTCCACATTCTGCATTTCTTTTTATACTTTTTACAATCAATGGATTATCTACAATCAACATTTCATTTCAGACTTTTTACATTTATGGATTTTCTACAGTCAACATTTCTTTTCAAAATGTTTACAGTCAATGGACTCTCTACGGTCCTCATTTTTATTTAGGATATTTTAAAATCAACGAACTCTCTATGATCCTCATTTCTTTGCCGACCTCTTAGAGATAAGAGACTTTCTATTGTCCTTAACCTTTTTCAAACATTCTATAGTTTGCACCTTTGGTTTTTAACCAAAGGAATGTGAGCACATGGCTAACATCCTTCCCCCAGAGATTCTAGTGGTAGCAGCAAGCTAGAGGTCAACCCATAAGGGGCAACCATTGCTGAATGGGCGATTTACAAGGGGCGTGGAGAAACCAATTCCTGATAATGTGGCACCAGGATGAAAGTCTCCAATCATCATGAAGTTCATCCCGAGTAGTGCTAACCGTGGCCGGTCAAGTATCATCTCTAAACCCTGTTGATCTTCCAATCGTGGGACCATACTGATCTCATATCAGTAGTGATCTCACGAGGGGTAGCTGTAGAATCCAAGTTATTAGTACCTCATAGTACTTTAATATTTTGGAAATAGCAAACTATTTGGGATAGTGAAATTAATTGTGTACTAAGTATCCTCTTATTTAATGAAGCTAACTAGAGTTTGTTTAAGGGAAAATAACTTAGTTTTGTTGAGTAATTAATTAAGTTATAGCTTAGAGTAGGAAAAGCAGAGTCTGTGATGAGTACTACATAGTTTAGAAGTATATCAACTCAACTCTGCTAAGTTAGCTTTTATTAATAAAAATCTATTTTTCTTCGACACTGAGATATTAAATGACACACGTGCTACTAACAAATTCTATGAGAAACGGAATATTCCTTAAATATTTTTCAAGATGAATAGCACTGAAATTAAGGAAGATTTCCAGTGGTCCTCACAAGATAAAAAGTGTCAGTACAGAATGTCAGGATTCCCTCACTAAAGTCCTAGACAAAAGGAATCATCTACCAACATTAGCAATTCAATCAATTTGAAGATTCTACGTTGCATTATCGTGCGCCTCTCTTAACCAAATTGCTTGAAGACAAAACGAGATTTTGTTAATGGAATTTTAACGCGCCTCAATGTTAAAATTTCTATCACTAAACATCTTGGAATCTGTTGTTAGACATGATGTATGCCCTAGAGGTAATTAGGGTGATATGTCTATGAGCACGGGATTTTGTACCAGCTCGCGCGTTCGATGATGATAGCTTTTTCGAGATTTTATCCTTGAATCACATAACTTTTGAGTATCTTGATGTATCCGAATGAGAATCCTCCTCATCTCTAATTCAGAAAGACTTTTTTAATAAAATTACTTAATTTTATTCAAAAATTAATTAATTAAATAAAAAACATGAAAATACAAACAAAACAAAAAAAATACAAGAAAAATTCAAAAAC